>JAHWFP010269528.1:65254-87528 GCA_023313725.1 Lithobius niger
TCCAAAAGGCAACGTAAATAGGTTTGCATCCGTATTTCGTTAACTAAGAGATATGTTTTCAGCTAGACCCACCCCAGGATTCTGACCAAGCTGTTATGGTGACCCATACCAACTCTGTTGTTAGGCAGTGAATTTGAAAAGCACCAATGGTTTTGGAGAGAAAACAGCTGCCGACTTACGAGGGCAGTCATATCTTTTCACCTGGACCAACTTCTAAACAGTGACCCAACTGACGCAGTGACCGATGCCACATCTGATGTTGGGCAGTGATCGTCCATTAGCTAAATGAATTTTATATTCCTGTTTATCGCAGAGATGCCTCAAGCCTTAAAAACGTGATGGGCCATGTTCCGAAATCCCTCTCCATCATATTTTTTAATGAAGTTTTGTAATTTAGTTTGGACAACCATGTAGTCCACTGCTGTGTCATGGCTGGCCTGGTCATCATGACTATCTAAAGTAAAAACTCTAATGAATTTTTCGTTATTTCTTTAATCTTCGTAACTAGCACTACCAAACCATCACCATCGCACATGCTTGTATTCACTTTTCTTAATAATTACGCGATGCGTAGTTGCTTACATTGCTGCACGGGTGCACCTTCAGTGCGTTCGGAAAGTCAAGTCAGGCAAGGTCTAATAACAAACTCCTCAACGGTTAGATGCTACGAGTCTACGTCGTCAAGACACACAAGTGCTTCATATCGTTTTAAGAATGTCGCCGAATCGTTGCCTAAATAACTAAAACTACGTGAAATCACTGAAACATAAACTAACAGCCAGTATTTTTAATGGCCATTCACAAGACGACATAATAAAAATAAGCCAGCCTAGCAGTAAAAACCTACCGATCGATTTATACTGGAAGAAGTTGTGGGGCCAAATAGACTAAACTGCAGAAGTGTTCAACTCCCCCCCCCCCTTCCAGCTCCGGCACCTATGTTTGTGGTACTTGAATCACATAAAAATCAAAGCTTTTTCTAACCCTGTATGGACTATACTTAAAGAAAACCCTCCATCTAAGAAGTACGTCAGCTATATCGTCACCCAACTCCACATCAACGTATCACAGGTTTTGGAGAGAATTAGCTGAGAACCTCAGCTGCTATTCCAGCCAACTGATTTCAAGATCTAGACTGGAGAAAGAACAAATTTACTGATACTCCAACCAGTGGGAGACGTAATAGTCGCTTGGATGATTTCCTTAATTAATCCTGGACACACCAAAATTGGGACAGTTATTTATCGAATTCTTGATGTTCCTCAGTGGGAAAGTAAGCAACCAAGGCCAGGTGTTTGTGATACAGTATATAGAAGGTTCAGACTGTTAAAATACAATGTAGGAGCTACTTTACAAACGCAGACTGGACTCGTTTAAGTGAGTAAATTGAGGTATTACGCTAGACTCGTGAAACACTGAGTTGGTTCGGAAAGATAAGATGAAGTAGACATTTTCAACTCTCCTGCCAAGATGTCCCTATCACTGGTTAGCTGGCAAGCATTTGTCATGTCCAGAGCATCATTTATGTTTGCAGGGAACATGACGAGTCGGAGGCTTACTTTGTGCGGTGATGTGTCAACGGAGCCTGTGTACGCGATTGCTTTACTTCTTCCTGCCCGCATTGATTGCTCTTTTGTCTACTTTCGTGAATTTCTGGGACTGACGGCCATGCCGCACAAGCTCCAATAAATGTTTACACAATCATGACCAGCAAACTATCTGGCCCGCTCTATAACGATTTTAGGGGTAGACAATATGGCCGCCAGCAAGAGAAGTTGCTCGAGGACATTGCTAAGCGATGGAGGTATGGTCGTCAGTACATCCAGCCAGTAGGTCATAACATCTATTGGCAGCTCGTGGCGGTTTTCAAAATAATAATTTTAATTTACGTAGATTTAGGTGGTAAATATTTATTAGCTTTAAAAATTATTTTTAAATAATTTGTAAAGATATCGCTTAGCCACAGTTAAGCTGATTGGAATAAATAGCAATACGAAGGGAAAGAGGGGCAGTTTCTTAGTTGGCATTCTCTTGGGCTATACCTATCACCCCTAGCTGAGTGAAAGCAGCAACAGAGCAAATCAATCGAATCAGTGGGCGCTTTCGGTGGCCATACTGTCCAATCTAGTCACGTATGCTAGGTTTCACTGAAGATCCGGGCGAGTATTATAATAGAGCCCTGAATCAACCGACTAGCATTTTTTACAGAAGTAAAATGCTGTTAGGACACACATGTCCTTGTTTTGCATCAACAGGGATAAAAAAAAAGGTCCATCAACGATTGTTACACAAAGCATACGAGGCTCCTCTTTAACGATCCCTCCTAGAACTGCATAAAATGCACGCGATGACTAATGTATACAGGGTAGTCTAAAAGTCTGGTCACACGCAAATAACTGCCTATATAATGGTCCTACGTTGATTCTGAAGACATATTTGTAATGTAAGTTAGATATGGGGAAGCCAATGAAGATATTTTCAATGACCTTGAAAACAGCATTAAAGGTCATCTGCATTCTACTTTCCAAATGGCGCAAGATACAGCACAAAAGTGAATTACAAAGTTGTACGCGAACGTCAAAGAGGACAAACTGCGAAAACTGATTGAAAATCGGAGCATAATTGCAATAGTTATGAGAAAAACAAAATAGCAACAAAGTCTTCCCTGAACGTTTTAACTACCATGCATGCCAAGCTTCATTGCATGGCAGATAAAACGCATAGATTAAAGAACTCTCTCGCACAGATACGACACTCGACACTCGTAACTCAGCCAGCGCTTCAAAAATGGGGCCTCGTTTCAGCAACGCGTCGGCGCGATGACTCATGTTCTCGCACTATATTCGCCAGATGTCACTAGCAGATAGCGAAACTGAAACGCAAAAACGATCTAAACTTACTTCTGCTACGGTAGCGTTATAAAAACCACAGCGCATGCGTGCGTATTTGCTGCGATAGTCGTTCTAATTATACTGCGTCCTCGAGGGCGATCGCTGCGCCTGCTGGCGAATCAAGTGCGAAGTATGACTCAGCAGAAAAGAAAACGAGATGCGCCAGTGTCGTATCTGTAGGCGGGGGTTCTTTAATCTGTGATAAAACGTTCAGGGAAGACTTTGTTGCTATTTTGTTTTCCTTATAACTATTGCAATTATGCTCATATTTTCAATCTGTTTTCGCAGTTTGTCATGATTAACGCTCGTGTACAACTTTGTAATTTTGTGCTTATCTTGCGCCATTTGGAAAATAGAATGCTGATAACCTTGAATGCTGTTTTCAAGGTCATTGAAAATATCTTCATTGGCTTTCCCGTATCTGACTTACATTACAAATATGTCTTCAGAATTAACGTAGGACCATTATATCGGCAGTTATTTGCGTGTGACCAGACTTTTAAACCACCCTGTATATTCCAAGTCTCGAGAAATGAAAGCAAAGTTTGAAAGTGGATTGCTCATTGTCTTCTGTGGCAAACATCGAGAACATAGCTCGGCCTAGACTAGGCTCTCGTTCCCCCCTTGATAAATACGACAAAATCATAAATAATATTTTGTAAACATCTTTACGGTACCGTTATAAGAAAAAATACATCAAAGATATCACGGCAGTGCAGTATAAGACAGCATAATAAACATTTCAGTTGATGACTTAATAAATATTGATCACCTAATGCTTGGGTTTTGTGCTAATTGCAAACTACAAGTTTAGGCCTAACACAAAGCACACAAATTAGGTTAAGAAAATAGTGTCCTTCTAAATCTCATGATATTATTACGCATCACAGTACTGCATTTGATGATAAATCGGTAATGGTGCAGTTCCGTGACGTGTATACCGGGTGTCCCACAAGTCAGGGGTCCCCTGGGTTATAAACCAGCGTGATATACCGGGATATTCATGCTGATATACCTGGGATTTTTATCTTTGTTCGTGCTGATAGTACCAACAGCACGAACAAACATAAAAATCCACGGTATATCAGCATGAACACCCGGTATACCACCCAGGTATACCATTCAGGTGACCTCTGACTTTTGGGACACCCGGTATTAACAAAATAGAAAATAGAAAACATTTTCTCGTAACAATTATTACCTACGTATAACAATCATGGAAGTTAACAGTAATAATTCATTCTTCGTTGTTGGCGGACGTATTTAATGTTTTTACACGGGCGGTAGAGCTACCAACTCAATACACCTGCTACCATGTGTAGATAGAGAGATGTGATGCCGCACAGCCAGGGAGAAATAATTGAAAATAGTACAGTT
This sequence comes from Lithobius niger, assembly GCA_023313725.1. Classification (NCBI taxonomy): domain Eukaryota; kingdom Metazoa; phylum Arthropoda; class Chilopoda; order Lithobiomorpha; family Lithobiidae; genus Lithobius; species Lithobius niger. Next base: position 69,523 of record JAHWFP010269528.1, read on the forward strand.
TAGTAGCCTGAACCAAAGCACCTTACCTGACCTAACCAACAATAACAACAAATATGTGACAAAACTATAGAAAGAAAGAAAATGAACCACAACGATATTTCCCACAATCGAGTAACTACTCCTGACCATGTATCCTGTAGTGAGACGAACCGAAATGGCGAACTGTGTAGGAATTTCCTGATAATTACCATCGTAAAACATGGAATTAACAAGTTTGTAATGCCTGCCAACGAACGAAATTCTAACATATTCTATTTGAAACACTCATTACGTTATGGTAATAATTTTTGTTTTGTTTTGAAAATATTGTTTTCCAATACAGGTCGCTAAAATTGAAAATTACCCATCTTTGCATCAGTTCTACACATTGCCCAATATTACCAAACCAGCTGCTGTAGTTTTTCCAGATACAAATTTAGTTTTGTTTGTTCTCTTCATTTTTTTCCCTGGACTTAAGCTTCAGCTGCACATCTGCGGCCCTTTTGCACTCTTAGCTGCCTTACTTTACATCTCATTGTTGTGCATTGTTGTGCAGTCTTGGTGTTGTGTTAGTGTGTTTCTGGATGTTGTGTATGATAATGCATAGAATGAGATCCATTGGTTGCACAAATCAATAAAACACTAAAAATGTAACGTTTCGGAGCCTTGGTCGGCACGTTTTCAATCAGTAAAGTAAAACAAACTTTGTCAGACATGGGAACAAAGTTAAAATTATGACGGTGACTTTAGTCAGTTTTCCCATTAAAAATGCAGGAGGTGTTTGACTAAAAAAAGAAAACGAAGGAACAGATGATAGAATGACTATGCAATTACCCCCTTTATTTTCATGTCTGACAAAGTTTTTAGTGTTCTGCTTGAATTGGGTTCCGACCTACCAGATTCCGAAGCGTTAAAGTGTTTTAAGTGTTTAAATTGTTAAAAGTGTTTTATGGATTTGTGCACTTTATGGCTTTTCTGCAACCAATATTGGTAAAAGAGATTTATTTCATTATTAGCATTAGACACATTACCAATAAGTTAATTATGGTCTTTGTTGACAGGTCGTCGGCTCCTTTGTGTTGTTCAATAGTCATACAAACAGAGTTAGGACACACAGAGAGTCAATGGTGATATTTCAGATACTTCCAAACTTTCAAGAAGTATTCGTCATTTTTCCAGATAATACCTGGCATAGTTTCAGGATAACGATAGTATCTTAATTCTCTGACTCAAAATCCTCAGTAGTAGGAATGTCTCTTTTCAGAGAACACACACAAACAGAAGCACGCACAAGGTGGAAGTGATGTTAAACCCGAGTGACCAGAAGTAACGTCATTACCCAGTTGACCAGTGTGATGTCATTCCCTACCCATTCTGGGTGTGTAACTTCTACCAGACTCCATGTATATTCTACCGAGATGAGAACGATTCTTTATATAAGTTCTACGCGTTCCCTTCGTCACGACTCATCATTACCCCCACCTCACGTGACATGAAGCGTCGCCCTTGTACCAACCCACAGGCCGATTACTAAACTTATCGTAAAACGCACAATAAATGAAAGTATATCGTTATGGGAAAATACAAACATCAATAAAAATGTTTAAATATGTTCCACGTTTATATTCGGACGTTCTCACCATATTCCTTATTCACGTTTGAATGTTCCCTACACGTTCTTTCAAGACAATGTAGTTGAACATATTCTCAAATGTACAAATGTCAAGCATAAAGTGATATGGGAACGTACAAGCATCAATAAAAACGATCCACGTTTATGTTTGGATGGTCTCACCACGTTTCTCATTTACGTCTGAATGTTTCCTATTCGTTCTTTCAAGAATGCGTGAAAAAAAAATGCTTTAAAAAATAATTTTACTGATAGGATACAAAACAGCATCATTTTAAATCCGTTCAACCGGTTAAAATTCCAATCCGGGTTAGATTTCGTTGCGTAGTCCTCTTTTCAACTTCGCTTATAATTTCTCTCTCCTCCAACTCAAATAGAATTTCCCTTCCATGTCTCCACTCCCAAACGATGATGTACACAACAGTGTCATCTTATCCACCAACTCATGCGGATTGGTGTCATCGTCTTCATCCGACCCTGATTCGTTGTAATTTGCTTCTTCATACCCTGGTGATATTAGAGCTCGTATCCCCATGTAACTCACAGCTTTGAAGGTACATGAATACAAAATGGAGATCACTCGAACGAAACGAATTCTAATGTGAACCCCATTTCTAGGAAATAAGAATTGTGACATATCAAATTCATCTACAGCGGGTTCTACCAGGAGACTCGAACCACTTTTCTCCTTCTTCACATCCTCCAAAATCGGCTTGGTAAGATGCACGTATTTTGTAACCACAGTTTGATTTCAGCTTTCCAGAAATGGGATCGTTGTTGCTGTATATGGCATTACTCTATTCAGAATCGAGGCGTATGAAGCCAAGACATCGGGCTCATACGTTTCATAGTCTTTTGGGGTTCCCAAACCCCACAGCTGATTCCGTCCTCGGTACTACTTTCTTCTCAACACATCATTCCCAAACATGTTCGCAGTTTTATCCCCGATTATGAGGTCTCCCGAATTCATGTTGTACCATAATCCAAACACATCATCGTTATCTTTTGGTGTTTTGAAAATGATACTTGGTCATCACACCCAACGTTTGTTCCTTCCAAAAGAACCTCCAAAAATTGAAGGGAGCCCTGAAACTCATCTCATAGTCGATGTTGAAGGTGTATAGAATGGTCCCGCTGACGAATGGTTTCGAAACGAATGGTTTCTGAGCTGTGTGAGCTTTAGTCATGGTGGGAGTACTGATGTCGGACGAAAGTTTTATCGGTTCTGATCCTCGGGGAGTATACTCATCAGATGGTACCTTTCTCCCGGAGAACATGTACCGATTTGTTCATGCTGATAATTCGTATTATCATTATTCTCCTCCTCGTATTTCTACTTTTTATCCACGGGTTCCTTGTTATTTTTCACCTTCTTAATCTTCTCGATGGATTTAGCGATGCATTTTAACGATTCAATGATGGGTTTAAAGAACGCTTGAAGATATTTTACTTCGGATTAATTATCTTTTTTCGCCCCCCTGAAAATTTTTTTTATCAGTTTCATTCTAAATTCAACGCGTGTGCATTTATTCTCAATTTTATTCTACGTTATTAATCAGGGTTCCTCTTTTTTTCATTCATTCAGGAGCAAGGGGGGGGGGGGGGGGGGGTGTATATAAATGTTTATCTTCTATCAACATCCATGAACCCTCCCCACCCCCCACCCCCCAAAAAAAACATACGAACGTTCGTTTTAACAATGTATTAATCTTCCCATCATTATGTATATGTGGGTAGTATTCGTTCTACGTCGTCTTTCAAGAATGTGTAGGAAACAGTCAAAAATGAAAGAGAACATGATAAGAATGTCCAAACATAAACAACATGGAACGTATCTAAACGTTTTTATTGGTGTCTGTATGTTCCTTTGACGATATACATTCGTTTTTTGTGCTTTTTACGATATCTTTAACAATCGTTTTGTAGGTTGATACGAGGGCGATACTTGAAGTCAATCAAGGTGGGGGTACATGAGCTGGGCAAACACATAGAACTTTCATAGAATTTGGTAGGAACGTACGTAGAATTTCCGTTAAATTGGTAGAATACCAACTGAGAAAACTGTGACTTGCCTCAGCTGGGGCAAAGCCAAAAGTGGGGGGGGGAGTCATGAAGAGGGATACTCCCATTTTTTTAATGTAGCTCGGTAGAATGTACATGGAATTTGATAGAACTTGCACACCCAGGGGTGACATCACAATGGTCAAGTAAGTCGGTAATAACGTCACTCGCAGTCATGGGGGGGGGGGGGGAGTGACATTACACCGGTCAAGCAGGCAATATCGTCACTTCTGTTCACGTGATGAACTAGAATTGACAGCAAATTTGATAGCATATACACAGAATTTGGTAGAATTTACACACCCAACCTGGGTAGGGGGCGATGATGTCAGTTATGATCACGTGAAGTGATGACGTCACACTGATCAAGCAGACGATGACGTCACTTCAGGTCACGTGGGGGATAACATCACCTCCGTCATGCTTGTGTGTCTGAAAATAGACATTCCTGCTATCCTTAATTAAAGTGAAGACCTGGAATGGGAGTTAGCAACAGAGGGAAATCTAAATTAACATTCCAGGACGTTTTCCCAAAGTTTTAGTTACCTAAAGTTAAAAAATAAAATTTAACAGTCTCCCGAAAAGCACTAATCCAAGCACTTAAAAGGACTGAAAAACAGTTCGCATAATTTTTCAGCACTTTCACGGGATTTTCCAGATTTGTACGAAACCTGTTCAAATTTCACACGTAATAAATTAAGCACGTAGTGCTGTATCGAACCGTGTAATTTGATTTGATATGTAATAATATTAGCGTGCCACGAAAAAAAAGTCAACAAATTAACTAAGCAAAAACTTGGCTTCGCCGTTTAGAAAATAATATTAGAGCTCGTATCCCCGTGTAACTCACAGCTATGAAAGTACACGAATACAAAATGGAGATCACTCGAACGAAACGAATTATAATGTAAACTCCAATTCTAGGAAACAAGAACTGAGACATATCAAATTCACGCAAATATCACGCATACATGTATGTACTTACTAATCAAACAAACAAAATGGCTGAATATTTCACACATTGAAAATACACACAAAATAACAAACATAGAATTATAACTTTAACTCACGCTTACAAAATAAACCTCGTAAACAACAAAAGTCTACAAATTAAAAAAATTAAAAATTCACACATAAAATGAACTCATAATCTCTTAAACACGAATAGAACTATAATAGAAACCAACAAACACATTTTAAACACAAATAGCGTCCACTTTCTGACATTACCACAGAGTGAAAACAATCCTTGTTTCTTGAAAATTAATTAGAGTTCAAATTATAGTTCGTTTCGCTCAAGTGAATTCCACTCCGTTTTGTATTTGTGAACCTTCACAGCTGTGAGTTCCATGGGGATACAAGCTATAATTTTTTTCTTTCGAAAAGGCGAAGTCGGCATTTCGTTCAGTTAACGAGATTAGCGTGCCAAACCAACCTGGGACACGGTTTTCCGAGCCAGCTTGACACCCCTAAAAAAAAAAACGAGGGGGGAGTCAAAATCTTGAAATTTTATGCACCGTTTTCTTGCATTACGTAAAGCAAAAAAACATTCATTAAAAAATTATGTGGTCATACGTTTAGAGTAGGGAGCGTAAGAAGAAAGGGGCGTAAAATCTCCCCCCCCCCCTTCGAAAAAATAATATTTACGCCACTGAGGTCGCCTCATCATTCCAGATTTATAGTAACGGTACGTATACCTACCGTCTAACTACTTGGTATACATAACTTTTTTTTAATGTTAAAATTTATGAATCAGATTCAGCGTTCTTCAGCCTCGCTGGACTGTTAAACAAGTGAACTATAAACAACTGCACAGCAAACAAGCCAGAATAGCACAAACAATCCGACGCAAAAATGGTAATATATGAAGATTCTTTACTTGCACACAGGGAAGGGGTCACACCCCCCACTCCAAGGAAGTGTAGTTAGATTAAAATTTCGTAAAAGTTAACAAATTAGGCATTTACTAGCCTAGTTTACAAAATTTTGCAATCTAGCTGTTGAAAGGTTTAAGGCATTCAAATCCCTGAAAATGAGTGGAATTATAACACCTTCGCTTCTTCATTAGACCCAGCCTTAGACGTCATTCTGAATTCCATTTTTTTGCCGCCCCCCCCTCCCAAACAAAATTCACGGGCACTCCTTTTGTTACATTACTACTTGTGAAGGAAAATTTTGAAAAATGTAAAATGAATTTGCATGAAAATTGCAACTCGAAGCTGTAGGAAAACGTTTCAAATTCACGTAGATTTCCTAAAAATACCTTGGCTTCGGGGGCTCCTTCCCAGACCCCGCTGGAGGAGCTTATTGCACTCCCACCACCCCCATGCAAGGGGCCAAAAATTTTTCGCTCTTCTGAATTCTCTAACCTTGCTATGACACTACTTACCGAGGCTCCTACAGTATCACTGAGGCCCCAGAAGTATTACCGGAACCCTGCAGTGTTACCAAACAAAGCCCCTGCAGTATTACTGATCCCCCTGCAGTCGATTCCCTGGGCGAACCAATCCTCTCCCAATTCGACCTGGAGTGATTACCTGTATATACGTCGCAAGCTGTTCTTCACCTCTAGCAATATAAAACTTGTTCGACTCCAACCGTATCGTGAAAAATTATCTCGCTCTTTAAAGTATTAAAGAATACTCTGCATGGTCAACGGCGAGTCCCCACAATAAACCGAGCGCCTGCAGTATTACCAAGGGCCCTGCTTAGCTTTTTGATTCACTCCCAGCCGTAGTCATAGCACCAGAAGGAGAGGGACAATTTTGCTAGGTTAATGCCATCGGATTTTCCTAGGTTCTTTTACATGCCACAGTCGATATGAGCACGAGACATCAGTGGTTTGGGCTCTTCTCTTCCAGAGGCTCTGGGTCGGACTCGAACCCAGGACCTATGGCACACAAGACAGTCTTGCTAACTAACAGGACACACCTTGTCCTTGCAGCATTACCGAGGCCCCTGCAGTATTTCCGACCCCCCTGCAGTAGATTACCTGGGAGAACCAACCCCTGATCTGGAGCATTACCAATAAATAAGCCGCAATATGTACTTTCACATCTTAGCAAAAAAATTTATCTAGCAATATAAAACTTGCTGTTCGAACACAACCGTTTTTTTTTCCAGACACTCGTAATACAGAGAACTTAAGTTTATTTCTTGGTTTATCTTTGCAGGTTTCTGGCCATTTGTTACCCGCTGCGATGTCAAATTACAACCCGGCGGGCCCGATTCATTGTCGTGGTCATCTGGATCATCGCTATCCTCATCCCGCTGCCATGGGCCATGTACTTCGAGCTCCTACCCATCTCTGATCAGTATCCAGATTTGGCCATGTGCGTCGAATACTGGCCAGATGAAAACTCCGAGAAACTCTACTTTCTCATAGCAAACCTTTTACTCTTTTACGTTGTACCCCTCATCATTATCTCCTATTGCTACGTACAAATCTGGCTAACGGTGTGGCGGCGTTCCATACCGGGCGAAACCAAGCAGGAACAAATGGACTCGATGATGGCCAAGTCTAAGATCAAGGTGGTTAAGATGTTAGTTGTGGTGGTTGTGGTCTTCATGTTGTCATGGTTACCGCTGTACGCCATCATCGCATTCCTCAAGTTCGATGGTCAAGCTTTGGACGAAGAAAATGGCGGAGCTGCAATCAAAGAGGCCATTACCCTTCTCATCCCCATTGCCCAGTGGCTTGGCTCCTCCAACTCCTGCATCAATCCAGTCCTTTACGCCTTTTTCAATAACAAGTTTCGCCGAGGATTCATGGCCATTATCCGTAGTAAGCAATGCTGCGGAACGCTCAAATACGACTTAAAACCTAAAACGAGTACCTTCCGTAGCAAATACGACTCTTACAGCTACCGCTCGTCGTGGCGCGACACACAGGTGGAGCTGCTGTCCACCACAGGGGTTTAGGCCTTTCAGTTAGGTCTTTTGTCTATCTTTAGCTACTTTCCAACGTGCTTTGCCCATAGCAACACGTTGTTGTCATGGTTACCGAGGCTTCGGTAGCCTTTGGTAGGGTGCCGTTGAGACCCTGTAGTCTAAGTCGGCCTCCAGGCGACAGCAGGCATGAAGGCTTGAGTTTGACTGACAAGATTAACGGATACATTTCCGGTTTGCTGGTTAGGGTTATTGTCGACCCTAGGTTTTGGATTTCTGAACGTGGATATCGTCTGTAGTAGCCTGTTGTTGTTGTTGTTTAGCTCCTACCCCTAGCGGTCATTTTAGCGTTAGGCTAAGGACAATTGAATCTAGTGCATCACACTGCCGTATTGCGTAGTGCTTAGGGCACGTAAATAGACGCGGGCATGGCGCATGCGTTAACATGGAAGAAATTTAGACAAGCAATATTCGGTTTGGCTCGGATTTTGTATTTGGATGCTCTCTGTTTATCACTAATATTCATTGTTCTCACGACCACGCTCATTGCCATACAATATCATGATCATCATTAACTCTTACTATATTCATTATCATCACAGCTAGCTTGGAAATTTGTTGTTGAGGTTACCGTTATTGCAGGAATGGTTTTGAAAGAACGTCGCCATCATGTCTTATAGCACTATTGGTAGGCAAAAAGGGGGATTTTTTGGCAGAATTGTTCGTTGTCGCACGCATCTCGGTCGTGGGAAGTTTGGGGGAGGCGTCGTTTATTGCAGGGACTGTGTCACGCGAGGTGGAAGGTAAAATACCAAAATGACATTTTGAAGGCCATACCAACAGATGGGCCCAATGGGTATTTTGGTCTGTTCCTTTTTTTTGGTTGGCCGAGTTTATGAACGATGTTGGTTGGATGTTCCATAATTATATGTATTAGCAGTAAGAAGGTCTTTCTATCACGGCAGAATATTTTTTTGGGAAGGGAGGGCGGGGCAGGGGGAGTAGGTTGTATTTTTGCTTTTATTGGTAATCTATGAAGCTGGGACTGATCATGGGTTGAGAGTTGTTTCCAAACGCGTTGCGCAGATCAGTGGCATTGATAAGCGGGCCATTATGTAGACCAAATCTTTTTCAAAATCGCAGTTATTCGTATCACCCAGCACCTTGTGTGTTAGGTTTGCTGGGTGTGGAATTATTTGTTGTGTTCTTGCCGGCAGGTTGTCAACTACAGTCGATCAAATGGTTTGTGTGTCTTAAAGTGCATGTTAATTATTACAGAATTAGTGAGCATTTGACTAATTAATTCTCAGTGCAATGACTTTTTTCAAGCGAGCTTTGTAAGACAGTAATTAACTATAATTATCACTCACAACTTGCAGGTTGTAAACCCTTTTTTGTAAATAGTGAATTGATTGCCATCATGTGATTCTGATTGTTGTAGTGGCACAAATTTAATCTAAATGTTAGTGTTTGGTCGAGGAGGACTGGGTTCTGTCTCCGGACAGAGTATGACGTCATAGTATGACGTCAATGCCTTCAAAATAAACTCAATGTACAAACCCCTGGAACGAGTAATGGATCAGCCAGTCTCTCTCTCGAAGTGACATTTGTGCCCACTGCTTACTTGTACATAGTTCTTTCTGTGAGTGTAAAAGTGAATAATAAATAATGATAATGTAATATCTATACACACTCTTATATTGATACTATTTAAAGAGCATATTTTAATAACTTGAGGCTCACCAACTTTGATGATATTTTTGGTGAAAGCCAGGGTTTTTTCAATGGTTGAAATTATCGGGGCGAATTTAGCTTGGGTCCTTGTATTTGCCTTTCGGTGACTGTACATCAGCTACTTTTGGATGCAGTCACCGAAAGGAGATGGAGTGGTGACTAGTCCCTATCAAGTTCGTTATTAGCAATACTATAATTCTACTAATAACAATGGTGACTGGTCTAATGGGGCTGGATTATTTGCTTAGAGCATGTAATGATCCCTCAGTATGTTAAAAATGAGGGTTTTTATGTGTAGTTGTGAACAATGACTGTTGTATTTTGCAGTTAGATCACGGACTAACTTCGTGGAGTAATAGTTCATGTAACTTTTATTTTTCCACTGTTTGGGTATGTGAAATTTAGGCTATTGGACAAATTTACTAGTCCTGTTCTGCTCACCTATTTTTTCATGATTGTTTTCATGTTTTATTGGTTGACGTTGTGCATAATTCTATTTACTCACTGCTCTAGTGAAATACTCCTATTGTAGTTTCCTTTTCTGCCACTAGAGGTGGATAAGGCGCTAGTTGCGCTGATTGATCGCAAGTCACGTGGCGTACCATTTCTTGTGCTCAGTCAAGGAGCTAACAAAAATTGTAGCTTTAGTGCCATGTTGCAGGTGCAGCATTTGACTGTATTATCTTACGCACGTGACGTTAACAGCCTTGTAGATTCTATGAATGCATATTTTGTAAAAGTGGGGAGGTAAGGATTTACCAGATGCAAATGATTACTATAATGATTGTATATAAATATGTTATATAAAATATATATATATAATAAAAGTAAGCACGTCTAGACGAATATGTATTCTTCTAACGGGTTCCTGAAAATCAGGTGTTGGTGAATCGTTTTTCACTGCTGCGAAATGTAATTTAGCCTAAACAAAAGCTCTGCTTTAACTATTGTACAAAATTCATTTGGTTGGCGTCCGACGCATGGCTGTCAATGGGATGATGGGTATTCTAGGTGGATTTATTGTATCTTGTGAACTTTTGATAATAATAATAAATATTACTTATACCCCCTTCCCAAAACGTATGTGTTTTGAGTGTTGTTTACGTTGTACAAAGTTTACAGGTTACAAAAAAACAATTCACGTTACTGTGAAACAACCAACTGCCTTCCGTTATGGAAATCACTGTTTAATTTGGGTTTGATGTCCTTTGTAGCCTTTGTGTGTGACCCTTTAAAACGTAACGTGTGTTGTGAATAATGTTTAGTGGTAATAAATAATAAACTATTATAGATATATCATAGACAAACCAAACATGTCAAATTCCAGACCGCAACACAAAATGTTTTCAACTCAGATGTAGGTAGATAAAAAATCGTAGCCTGGAAAAATGGGGAAAATTGTTCGCTTACTTCTTCACTATTGTCTTTGTAGAGACGATAATGCTTGACTCATCGATTCCACCGCCTGGTTCGGCTTTGTCTCGGCAGGCGGGCGAGCCTTCTTATTACCCGCCAAAAACGATGACCTGTCCCACAACGCTGCCCATCTCTCTCTCCAAAAGGGTTGGTGCGAGGCTGAGAGTCTATGGCTGTCTCTTGGTGGCTGTCATATCTGACGGCTGTCGTATCTATGGTGGCTGCTCTTAAGGAACCTATACGTTGGCTGTTCCTAGGCTGCCATCCTCAGCGTCAGCTCTCAAGCAACTCTTGGTTGCTTCAAAGTTGCTACCTCTACGATGGCTGCTGCACCTACAGGCAACTTCCCAAGGACTGATGTCATCCGTGTTTGTCACTCCTGGGCCGCATTGCCTGTGATGGCCAGCTCTAGCTGCCACACGTATAGCCATTACTCCTTTGCTGTGCATTCAAATGCTGTGAGCTCAACAGGACCAAGGGTAACTACGTATTCATTTTTTAGGAATCTAATCTTTTGTAAACCCCTTTCATTTTTCGCAGCAAAAGAAATAATAATTCATTACCAGATAAAACTTTTTCCATTAGTTATTCCTTGAAGAAGTGGAGCATCTTTGAAAATAAAGAAAATTTCCATTCGCTCTATTAGTAAAGCAAATCTTAGTAAAACAAATCTTAGTTAAACAAAGGAAAAAATTATGTTTCACTACTTGTAGTTTGGTAGGTTATGATTTGTGCACGCTTTATAGGCCTATTCATATGAACAGTTTAGAATCAGAATTGAAGAAATTGGCATCACGATTCATTTAGTTTTCAAAATCTATGAATCAGAAAAATCTTTAAACTCACATCCTTAAACTTCCCTTCTTTTTTTTTTTTTGCTGTTTCAAAGTTTAATTCGTAGCATCCTTTTGCGTGTTGATGGGAATAAACAGATAAGATAAATTTACTTCAGTCGTTTCTGAATATGTCAATTTTGCATCCTTTAGTTTTTGTTGTGTTTAGTATTTTGTATGCATATCTTTCAAATTATTGAAAGTACTCCAATAAAAAATATTAAATAAAGCCATGTATTTCGTACGTGCGAGATTTTTGTATGATAAACTAGTACAAAACCCACTTTTGCCAGTTCTCCTATAATACGTTGTTGGCTAGGTATTGTAAGGACTTCACAACATGCATAATCTATCAAAATGTAAAAATAAACCAAATATCAAAACAAAAAATCCATAACAATCAAAACACAAAATTCATAATAAATTTTGGTACATAATCGGGCTACAATCAAATGTTATAACTGCCAATTTTTTTTCAAAACTTTCTTCCCGTGACCAACTGGACTTTACGATTAAATACAGACTACCGAAAGTAGTCATCTAAATTTTAACTTACAAATAGTTTTGCTTGCGTACGAAAGATTCTAATTAGTCATATGACGCGCTTTTATCCAATTCTAGAGAACCTACCATTTACAACTGTTCAATTAGACGTTTAACATACAACAAACGGTCTACTCGTTTTGAACTTTCGTTCACTGGAAAATTATGTAGCCAATTCTATCTTGTATTATAGAAGGTCATTGGTCCTTTGATGTTGCTTGTTACGTAAGACGGGCTGTGATTGGTGGAGAGCGAGCCGCCAGCCTGGAAGTGCCTCGTTCTAGCCTCCCTCTCTTCTGGCGCCCACGGAAAATATTTCATAATAATAATAATAATGTTAATGATGATTATAATAATAATATGATGATAATATTAATGATAATCATAATATTAATATTAATAATTCAGGCTGACTTTTCTAGAATAGAATTTGCACACGATGGAAACATAATAACATCCCTATTTTGCTTATGAGAATGCCATTCGACGTTCAGGGTCTACCATTCCTGCTGTGTGTATTTTATCACAAAATGTGTCCGGTAATACAACTCGCTCGTGTATTTCATGTGCGTGGTCTACGACACGGCGTTGAACCTGCCACCCCCGCCCTTCATCCCACGTCCGAACCCTTCATCCCCACTCATTTGCATAGCGGCCAGTTACAGGACAGTTTAGAATGATACGTGCGAGCAGTCCACGAAACTTTATAACTTCCGTTGAGTCACTATCAGAGGTCACGTGATTACATCCACGGATTCATTTCTGCATTGTCTTCCCTTAAGTTTGCTGTTTGGAACGCGAGTTTACTGAAATAACTAATGCATCTTTCATAATCCTTTTAGTGTGGCTATGTAAATGTGCTTCACTGTCCGTAACGTCCGTCGTAGGAGTGTTTCATATTTTTGTTTTGTTTTGGGTTAACAATATCCATGTCGTGTTTATGCTCATAGATAAAAGATTTAGCTCTTTTTCATGTGGTGGTCTTAACTTAAGATACTGAAACTGGTTGAGACATCAGATTCCACAAACTAGATTCTGCAAAGTACCAATTCTGTACTGTAAAGTAACATACAGAAATTTCGAATCAGGAACAGAATGCTCGATGATATGGCACTGTGATATTTCGATTGTTGAATATAACTAAACGTCTGTTTAACTGCAACATTGAATGTAGTATAGACAAGTTGCCAATGTAACATCTTTCTCTGGGTATTCGAACTATGTTCCTTTAATCTTGTGTTAATTCTAAAATCAACAGATCGTTGTTTGTACAATTTTTTTTGTTTTGAAGTGAGTGTTTGTTTGGCCGGTGGATTGTTTGGCCAGGTGTATTGGAAATGCGATGTGTTGCTCTTGTAACTACAAATATCTTTTGTTAATGATGAACTCGTGTTGCAGCTGTCAGCCATCTTTGAGAGATTGTTAAATTTTAAAATGTATCAACAATGCAGATAAGTGATCAGATACAAAACAAGGTTAAGCAGCGAACAAATTAAATATAACATGGTAGTTCATATGAAATTAGTTAAAATGAAGTGTGAATATTTTTGTACCAGTCTTGTTCTGAAGTGTGGTCTCGAAATGCTGTTGATTTCCAAATATAAATTTTAAATCTTACGATGAGAACTCGTCAAAAGAAAAGATATTCTGACTGCTGCATATTTCCTGCATCAGCACTATTACATTCAGAACATTACTTTTTAAGAACATGACATGACCTTCCTCATGTAGGCGACTAGATTAAAAAAAAATTGGATATAAATTTTAATAATAATCAGTTAGTAAGCATGTTTTCTGATGTAAATGTTTTTACTGATGAGTAAAGTCTAAACAAGTTGGTTCTATGCACGGAAAATGGTAAACTGTTAACTGACCCGGAATGGAAAGGAACAACAATAAAACAACATATTACACTAAATGCAGTAAAGGTTAACGGTCAATTTATATGGTGGTATTGACATTCTATGATAGAGTTTATTATTATTATGGTTTTCCGCATGTTATATTTTTTGGCTTTCCGATAGTTTGGTATTTCAGTAGACGGTGTGCAATTAAAGGGAGGCCTTTGTTACCTACTTCAAGTTTAATAAGATCATGTTTGATGAATAATGGAAATAAAAATATTTTCTACCCACTCCTCTACAAAGTGAAGTCTGGCAATACATGGAGTTCAGTTTTTCCTTTGGTATGTACAATTATCCATGAATAAAGAAATAATAAACCCGATTGTATTGTGCTACTATACTAACGAAAGGATGAAGTTTTATTTTCTTTAAATGAGTTTTGATTTAAATAATGAGCGAAGTTACTTTTTTAATTAGGTTCGTAGAAAATTACTTTTAGGTACATATCTTTACATCTGTTTGAAATTTTAATAAATTATATTGGAAAGGACTCAATGAGTAGACTAATTTGGCATACTGAAGTGTCAAAATTCTGAAACAGTTAACGAAAATGCGTAGCCAACATGTTGCACGATTTTTGTGGAATTCTACGGGGCCTTAATACCGAAACCACAAACTTATCATTCATTTTCCGTTCATAGGGCACAGCTATAGCTGTTTAAAAAAGATTTAAATAATAAACAATACTGTTGAAGGGACATACCTTTTTACTGTCTTCGAGCATCCTGCGCAAAATAGTCTTTGCAACATTTGCTCGCGTTTGAAGTAATGTTGCAAACTGAGCCATACAGGAAAGCCAACTTGGAGGAGTGTAACTTTAATAGTAAATAATATATACAAACCATTGCAGTAATATGTCTAACCAAGTAAAATTACCCTGAATGTAATTTTGCAGAAAATAACCATCAGTGTGAATACCGGATTACCACGAACAAGCAGTGTTGGTATGTAAGACACTGTAGTAAAAACCATCAGTATTTCAAAATGGTTGGAATTGAATATTGAAAATAAACTAGCATCAAACTTCGAATCAAATCTATTTATCTCCCACAGCATCGAGGAATCCATTCTGAACGTGTTCATCCAGTTATTGTTGTGATTTTGAAATGATGTGTTGATTTTGTGGCCAACTGAACACTCGGATTCTTTTAGTGCCATACTTGTAACCAATTGTGTCCATTTATTATTCATGTTATTGTCACTTAAACTACTTTGCGGAAAATTTTTCTTAACCATGTGCAGTTTCGTGTAAAAAAAAAATTACCAATGCCAATCTGTTAACCATGCATGATCAAAAATTCTGTCCCAAAATTGCACCACTAAAAAAAAAAAAAAAAAAAAAAAACCCAGTGTTGTTTCTACATGTAAATAATATTTAGTGCATTGTTCGTTTATACTTGCTGAAGTCATTATTTGAAATGTTTGCCAGAAATATTGTTACGCGAGCTTTTTTTTTTTAATTTTCAACCCTTGCTCTCTCTCTCTTTGACCAGCTTAAAAAAAAAAAAGAAATGAAAATGGAGTTCGAAATCTGATTTTTTGTATTCAAAGTCAGGCAGCTAATATGGCTAACAGGTACCGTGTTTCAATTAACTGTGGATCCCGCTGTTGACTGTTCGGTATTCCACGCTCCAGCTTGTTTCGTCTGTTATGATTATTCTATTTATTGTTGTATAATCCTCAAACGCTGCAGTTCATGGACTGCACGTAATGTACAAAAAAAAAGTCATAGTTACCGCTCTAAAAAAAAAGAAGCAATAAATTCACTGTGAAGAAAACTATGCCTGTTTGTTTATTTATTTATTTATTTATTTATTTATTTTAAAAGACGTGAGTCTTTCGCAAGCTTTAGGGCTCGTTTACGCAACGGCAAATGTCTCGCTTACTAGCTTTCACTTGGTTAAGGGCTCGTTTACGCAACGACAGTTTTCTCGCTCACTAGCTTTTACTTGATCAATACTAAATCTGATGGCTGCATCTCGCCTTTACCGGAGTATGCGGCTTTCGAGTTGTCTATGCGTATTACTAACCATGGCAACGACACAGACGTAAATCTTCCATTTGTGCCTCGTGACACGGCATACGATGCTTGCAACATTCGAGCGTCGATTTATGACAACAAGAAACAATTTTTACTGCAGTGCAAGACGACGGACTGTTTTTTGTATGCCGGCATTCGATGGTTTGTCTTCGATTCGATAGCCACGAAATGGACGCCATGTTGGATTTTGAATTCTCGCTGCGAGAAGCTATTTATTCTACCGACGTTTGATCATTGCTAGAAGCTGTACTTTGAGGGAGAATAGCAAATTTTAGAAATAGCGTGAAATGACGACAATCTTGTAGCAATGTTTAAAATTACTGTAGCACTTTGTACTTTATCCGTGTTGTTATTTATAATACATACAATTTGTTATCTATTACCGCATTCATTTAGTAGCAACGGGAAACTAATCGTAAATAAATAACGGTTGACTAGCAAATAGCTTTCGGCGAGCGAGAAGGCCTTTTTTGCGTAAACGCGCCCTAATACTAAATCTGCTGGCTGCTTCTCGCCTTTACAGAAGAGTGTGGCTTTCAAGTTGTCTATACGTAGTAACCATGGCAACAACGCGGACGCGAATCTCCTCCTCGTGCCTCACGACACGACGTTCGAAGCGTGCAACATGGCATCGTCGATTTATGACAACTAGAAAACAATTTTTACCGCTGTACAAGACGACGGACAGATTTCTGAATGCCGGTGTTCGATGATTTGACTTCGATTCGACAACCCCGAAATGGACGCCATGTTAGATTTTGAATTCTCGCTGCAAGTAGCTATTTATTCTGCCGTCGTTTGATCACTGCTAGAAGCTGTTTGATCAGCGAGAATAGCAAATTTTGGAAATAGTGTGAAATGGCAACAATGTTGTACCAATGTTTAAAATGACTGTTGTACTTCGTTCTTTATCCGTGTTGTTATTTATAGTACATTTAATATGTTGCCGCATTCATTTAACAGAAACGGGAAATTAATCGTAAACAAATAACGGTTGCCTAGCAAATAGCGTTCGGCGAGCGAGAAGGTGTCGTTGAATAAACTCGCCCTTACTTTACTTTACTTTATTGAAACGAGCTTACAGGCTTTGGAAACTTTCGCAGGCTGAATTAATTTTTTTGAAGCCATGCGCCCACTCGAATAATAATAACAACCATAATAATACAACCACTACTAATCCCACTTAATGCAAATTGAACAACACAACCATTAACCTTGAAATGTACATCACAGTGGTTTGCAATGTTATACCAATACTGCCGTGCATGTAAGTGGTACACAGAGAGAAAGAGGAACAAAAGTTACCGGGTTTGCTTCTCAAAACTATGGCCCCATCAACTGTCCACTTGTTCAATTGTCCAGCTACCAATGGCCTTGCGCACAATTGCAGGGAGAAATAATTCTCACAAACTCTACCCCAACTGTCCCTCAACTCTCCCCACTGTTACATTGCAATGCATTGGTTTAATTACGGCCTTGCAGTGCTGGAAACACCGGTTCTCGTCAGATCGCCGAAGTTAAGCAGCATTGGCCCCGATTGGTACTTGGGTGGGTGACCTCCTGAGAATCCATTCCGGGTGTTGCAGACATAGGGCCTTAGGGCTTCGTCGGGCAGATGACCGGGTGCGGTTAACGCTCGCTAAAATCCTTTTTGATTTAATTACGTGGGCAGGCCATCTATCCTATAATAATACCCCAAAACTACAAACGAAAAAAGGTAATTATCTAGAATAAGAAGTGGTTATTGGCATAGCTTTGCCACAATGGACCCTCTACACGTGATTTATTGTGATAGTTTTGTTCTTCTGAGGCTTAGCCGAGGCATTAACAGCCGAGGAAGCAAAACTATATATACCAATATATACCAATCCTTCACAAATTTGGAATCGCAAATTTTTCCCACCAGGGCCATCCCACATAAATAGCCGCCACCTCCGCTCTACAAATCACTTCTTCCCTGCTTCGTTAGGGAGAGGT
>JAHWFP010269529.1:0-41839 GCA_023313725.1 Lithobius niger
CTAGTGTTTCACGTCAAATACGGCTCCAGTTATCCGCATTCAGTGGTAGACAACCATCACCAAGTGTTCATATCCTCCATAAAAAAAATTCTTGTGTTATGGCTTTGCCGTAGGGGTATGGGAAGGTCACAATTACGAGGACAAATAATTTGCTCCAATCCTGTTTGGCAAAGAACGGAACATGAAAGAACACCATCTCCCACCCGTTTTTTTTTTTCCTTTTTTTTTCCTTTTTTTTTGTTTTTGAATGAACCTAGTGAATCAAGTTTTCCTGGACTTCCATTTTTGGGGCAAAGGCACCGTTTGGCCGTAGTGAAGGGCCAAAGTTGGCACTCCATGATGTGGGCCATGACATCGTCATTGTTGCTGCCGCCATGCTGGAGGCGGACAGCGCAGCGCACGGCAGCATGGACAGAGTGAAAGTCCGGCAATTAATACAGCCAAAAATGAAATAACTTAACGTGAAATCATGGAAATAGAGGGGAGGTGAAATACGTTGTAAAGAATCATTAACTAAAAGCTACATTAGTTGCAAAATAGATAAAGCTTGCTTTCCGAGAACCAAGCGTGTTTACTAAAAGACATCTTGATTATTGTGTCGTTAGCCCTATGTTTTCTTCATTTTCTGCTTTCGGCGGCACTGCCGAAACACGCCGTCCAGTTTCATCTTTACCCCACACGTCTAACATACCTTCTCAGTTTTCATGGAGATCAGAAAACTGCAAAACATCAGCCATTATCCGGTGACAAACGTTATCACATGATGAATATGGTAATTTCGTAACGTACAACATCTGAATTGAGCAAGGATTCGTCTCTATTTACCAGTAATATCGTTAAAAGCATACAGGAGGTTGGTATAAGTTGCTTGTGGCATTGTTACAGCCTAGAATAACATGATAAAAAAATTATGTTTTATTGTATACTCGCACCTACAAAAGGGGATAGCGTAGTTTTGAAGACTCAAGCATGACAGTGTAGCCCACTTGGCCATGAGGGCAGATCAATGTGTGAGCGAGACACAAACGAATGCTGTGACTCACGCAAAGAGTGCAATTTGATTAATTTGTGGGGACCAAACGAAGCCTTTGTCCCAAAAATGGAATGGGAAAAAGTAGTTCAGCTGACCATTTTAGGTTATTCTAGCGCAACGAACAGCCAATTGGGGAGGAGTTGGTATTCTTCTGGGAAGCCCAAAGAACTATTGTTAGTGGCAGGGGCGTCGTGCCATTGGGACACGCGCTGGCACGTGCCCCCCCCCCCCCCCAGCCTCAGCCCAATTTTCCAAAAATAAAGATGATTTTGACTCCCTATACCACAGCGTTGCATACAGTCGTGATTAGGCTCGAAGTTTCAATGTGGGTCGGCTAGCTGTCTCAAACTTATTAAAACTGCTGAAAATACGTGAGCTTCCGGGGCTCTGTCCCAAACCACGCTAGGGGACGTTACGGCGCTCCCCAGACCCCCTAGCTGGAAAAGGTTATGCCCGGCCGCCCCCCCCCCTCCTCCTCCCTCCCATAATTTTGTGGGTGCACGACACCCCTGGTTGGTGGTGGTGGTGGTGGTTGTCTGCCAACTCGAGTGTCAAATTTTCATAGGGGCACTGCTCTAGTGTAGCAAAGTATTGGAAAGGACTTCAGATACAAAATTGGTTCAATATTCGCGGTAGGCTACAACTGCCGTACAACCCGAACTGTTACATCTTTTGAGATATGCAGCCTGTGGGCGTCAGGGATATGGTGTTGGCTGTTATGCATGTGGGCCTAACCTAAGTAAGAAAATGTAGCCGTTACTAACTAGTGTTGTTGGTGACGGCCGTTACCGTCGCGGTGTACATATCGTTAGCTTCGAGATCTGTGACAAGCATATAAATAACCACAGTATGCCCTATAGAGAAGACGTTATGGTGGCCACGGTTGACACTCACACCATTAAAAATTTACTAAACCTACATCACCTGCCGAATATATTGTTCTCGAGTATTTAGCGAGTAACACCAAAATAGCACAACGATAAAAATAAAAATATGTAAGTTTTACATGTATGGTGCATTGGTCTATCAAGCAGAAAGTGATGTGCCCTTTTGCTGGATACAGGAGGACGATTTTGTCAGTAAAGGTGACTATTTACAGCAACACTATTTATCCGTCAGTTAGAAATAATACAGAAGAGAAAGATAAGTTACTATCCTTGTTGCGCCCAGCAATAGCCGTATATGCGTCTGAAAACGTGTCCTATCCTTCCCAGCTCGCCTGATGGCTTATTTATAGGAATTAGAAATAAAATCAGTAATGTATAAGGAAAGTCGTCAGGCCTTGCTATAATTCTCCAGAAGAATTTTTTTTCTAATTATTTGCATTTATAATTTCAGATGCAATGTCCAAACAAATGAACGTGTTTGTAACTGGAGGCGGTGGCTATGTTGGAAGCCACACAGTACTTGAATTGCTTAACGATGGCTACAACGTGATTGTCGCAGATAATTTTGTGAATGCTGTTAAAGGTAAGACAATGACGTTAAGAAAGTTCCAAATACTTCAGTAAACTGATAAAACTCCAGTTGCTTCTCTGTTCGTGTATTGTCCTCTGCGAATGTTTGGCCCAGTTTTGTGTAGATATTTACAATTTTACTCTTTTATTTCTTTTTTTTTAAATATAAAAATTGTCGATTCCCTATCTTCACTAATATTTTCCAAAATTGTGACTCTCTTTTAATTCAATGTGTGTCACATCAAATTAATGCGATTGTGCAGAAGAACGGGCCTTAAGTGAAGTTCTACTGATTCAATCATTGCTGTCAGAGCGTAATCGGATCGATCGGCAAAAGATATTTTACCAGTAACCAATCCGATCAAACCTCCCTCAAACTTACCATTCAGATAATATATTTCATTTTCTATATTGTATTTGTAATAATTGATGTTAAGAATTAACAGCTCCTGTTCGATCATTTTGATTACCTACTGATTGTAACTTCGTAGCATCAACTTGTTGGCAACAAAGGTTTTTTTCAGGATTGCGACGTGGAGAAATGAATTTCAATCGTTGCTGCACGCTGTGATTCCTGCTTCGACGCGCAAGCGATAAGCGTCACTTGAGCAAAGCCCTTGTGTGCATGTGCACAGCGGTGGCTTTCTGATTGAATCACACAAACTCTGCAATATTTCCATTCGGGCTGGTTCTACCTGCTAAATTTCATGTTCAAATACAGAAGAGATCAATGAAAACTGAGATTTGTCAAACTTTTTCTTCTCCTGGTTAGATGTACTGCAACTTTGAGTCTGTCAGGCAACTCCACTAAGAAATATATAGGCCTAAGAATATGCATTGTATAAAAAATGGACGCAGCAACAGTTTGTTAGCGGCCGAAATCTTTGGGAGTGTTTGGCTCTATATTAAAGGGCATTTACAATGTTTTTTAAAGTTAGTTTTTGTTTATGACAGGTAGATTTTTTATTTGATCAGATCAGAATGATAGATCGGCAAGGTTGATGTTTCTCCACTGATTGTATTAGATCGCATTGGAAGCAAAACTGCTGATCGGTACAGCCGTTAGAAAAGCGAGTCAGCCATATCTCCTCAGAAACTAGACAAATTTTGTTCAATTATGATCCGGCGAAAGTAGGCGTGTTTTACATATTAAGCTATTTACAGTTTTACAGGGCTAACCTGTAACAAGGTCTTCCAACGTGAAACCGTCGGTCGTAATACAGGGGCCGTTAGTAATGTAGGCGTGTAGGTGTGCGCTAATACGAAAATTAAACTGCTGTGGCATAGTAACTGCGTATACGACGCGTCAACTATTCAATGTCGGTGTTGGTTTAAAGATTATACTTGCATAGTGAAGTAGTTCCACTCGTATAGCGAAGAACAAGCCAAAGCCTTTTACCTTTTTGGGAGTCTGGGTGGTACACCGAATTCGATGCACGCATAGGCTTTGCTGTAAATTATTGCCGTCCATGCAAAATCTACCACAGTGTTTGGCATCCAGACTGTAAAATTGTCTGATCAAAAGCGTGTTTTTAGGTGAACGTATACAACAAATTACATAATTTGTCGGATTTTGTCTGATGACGGTGATTTTGTCGGATTTTGTCTGATGACGGTGATTTTGTCGGGTATCCTAGATACCAGGATACGGTAGATTTTGCATGAATGATTACTGCCCCAGTCTCACTGCTTTTCAAGTTCTGTATACTCCACTATTTTATTATGCTTATTTGTATTTTATTATGATTATTTGTCGTGGTGTTGTTATTGACCGAGTGAGCGAAGCGAATAGGGTCCTGTTTATTCAGTGGTGGGACTGGTCAGGGAGGGAATGGAGGGCATTCCTCCTGGCTTCAACTGGTCTCCGACTCAGAATTTTTTAAAATTCTGTAACAGGAATGCTCACATTTTATTATAGTATATTCATTTAGGCTATGTCGATTATCCCGATCGGGACTGGTGGTGGTTCGGACAAACAACAATTTCGGATAATTGAATTTCTGCTAAATTCGTATTCGTTTCGCCCTTGTCATTTGCCCTAGCAAGCGTAGCCTAGCTCTCCTCCACAAAGTATTCTCTACTGACGAGCCCAAACAAGGGCGAAGCAGTCTGTCTAGAGATCTTCGTGGGTGAGAGCTAATTGATATTAAATGATCAATTGGTAAAAATTGTCCTAGGTCTGGGTGTCTAGTTGAATGGAGCCCCAAACTAACAGATGTTTATGCTCTTTCGTTTGCTGAAACCGTATTCATTTCGCCTTTGGCACTTTATATTTACTGAGTATCAGCTTAAAAAGCCTAACGAATACTTTCCGAAAGATGGCCGTGATTGCTTGGATGAAGGAGTCACGTGCTGCTGGCTCAAAGCGTTGTTTGGCCGAACGAGTTCAATGTGCTTGGTAATGGGCGGGAAATAAAAGACAAAAATAATCTCTACCGACCACTGCCTACTCTTTCATTTATTTCGTGAGATAATTTTTTTTTCTTGTTGCGTGAAATGGATTTTGGTCAATTCTTAGCCAAAAAAAAAAAACAAATAAAATGCTGTTAATAAAATGCTATAAATGTTATTAATACTATTAATAAAATGCTCTCGGTTGACCGAGAGTTTCAGATAATTGATGGTCCGATAATCAAGGTTCTATGATATTATTTTCAAACACAGATTTAAAATTACAAATAATAAAAAAGAACAGCACAGCTCTGTAATTTCTCGAGGATATTCTGGAGTGTTCTTGGACTGTCGACTGACCAAATTTCTGCTGTTTCGTCAATTAATTGACCGAGTTGAACATTCCAATACACCATTTTAATCGTCTCGATGAGACCTTTCCGTTGATAGTGGTTATTCAGTAAAAACCAATATATATGTGTGGTAACCATACGAAAAAACAGATTAGCTGCAGATAATATTTTCCCGATAATTGGTGTCCCCGATAGTGGCAGAAAATTCTGCTTCTGGGGCTATGTTTTGAGTAGGCTATACATGTATCATTATCCTGCATATCTTTGAATTCTAAAACAGAGTTCAAACTGTAAAAAAACCATTCC
Source organism: Lithobius niger (assembly GCA_023313725.1). Taxonomy (NCBI): domain Eukaryota; kingdom Metazoa; phylum Arthropoda; class Chilopoda; order Lithobiomorpha; family Lithobiidae; genus Lithobius; species Lithobius niger. The sequence goes on from JAHWFP010269529.1 coordinate 5,541, forward strand.
TCTCGTATCCCTGTTTTCTAAGTATTTTTTGCTATTTCTGTGCATTTAGCTTTGACAACTCATTACACGCTAGTTGTTAAATAGATAATATGTTAAAAATTTGCATAAAGCATCCTAGAGAGGGGCTTGTGACTTAACGTACGCCATATTGGTAGCGTGATAAGGGTTAATGCACTAACGGTTGTATGCTTGCTAGCCATTGGACTAGAGTAGTGCTCCATTATCGTTGCTGTCAGCATTACCTATTTTTGAAGCAAAAGACGGGATTAGAAGAGAGGGAGAAGAAAACTTGCTTGCCTTGTTCCTAATATGTTTGCAAGGTTTTGCTTTTTTTCTATTGCGCACAAACATTTCAAACTTTTGCTGCCAATTTTAGACAAAATTCTGGCCTTGTCCCATTGTAACTGGGTTACTTGGTTACGATATTTTCTCTCCGACGACAGTTCCTGGGCACTCAAAAAGTCTATGGCCATTCAGGAGTGTAAAAGCATGTCAATAACTGAACACTCAAGAACCAGCATCTAAAATTATCAGTAACATAGTGACACCCCAATTTAAAACTAGACTGGAAACAAGCTGGAAGAAATTCCTCCCCTCACCACCAACTACAGAGGAAGAAACAGATGAAGAATCATCGACTAGGAGCAGTGCCAACACCAGCCTGGAATGCTGACTCGTGGCCTACTGTGATGTGATGAGGAGGGAGTTTTCAATTTTGGAAGCTCGTTGGGTTTGGAAGGAATGCGAGTGTGGGTGGCTAGTGGCTTGTTAACTGCCTGAAGAAGACAGCCAGTAAAGGTTGTTGAAAATTTGCAGGTTTTGTGGTGAAAACCTTTGACTTTTGGTTCCGCTTTAATCGTTATTGAACAGTGAGTGTTAGTCATGCCCAAAAAGTATGTGAGCAAGCAGTTATTGTTTTTGCCTCAAACCCAACAGCATGCCAGCTTGAATCTCTACGACTGGCTTATATGGGCTACACAAAAAAAGACTGCAAGTCTCATGATGTGCGAAAACCTTACTTTCATACAAAATGAGTTCGATCAAAATGCACCACGTCAATGTTTTTAAACATTGCAACCTGCACTTTTAAGCAAGATGCTTTGCATCATTCACCAAAAATGTTATGAGTGGGGAAAATTTACGTATTTTATTTTTGTATACATAATCAAGTTCACAAGAAAATGCCTTACTATTTTACTGAAGAGAGGTTATGGTATTTCTGGTGGCTATGTGAATAGTCTTGACTAATCGTAAACTTTATCAGGTGCTGACACTTAACTTTTCCACTTGTGCCACCTGTGGTATTAATTGCTTACCGACCGTTGCCACGAATGTCGTCACAAATTAACTGCAGTCAAACATGAATTATATCTAGCTATTGTAATGACGGTTCATCATTGAAAACGAGCAATTCGTTATGGTTCTTTTTGCAACGAGCAATTCTTTTTGCCGCTAAGACAAAGTAAAATCCAGCAATAAAAAGCCAATGTCATGAGGGTTCTCTGGGAATCCTTCTGAAGCGCAGCAAAGCACAGCCCAGTTGTTACGGGCTTGATCTCTGAGCCAAAAGGATATAAAATCGAATCACGTGGACGTGCGTACACGTGGACTAAAAGTGGAGATGGTTAATCAGACTTCGTAGTCATGCTGGAATTCCTTTAAAAGATGTAAATTTTAAAAAGCCAAAATTCAATGCTGAAATATTTTAAAATGGGAATTTGTATTGTCAGAGCTGTAAAATGTTTTTGAATTTTGTTAGGAGTTTGTACAAACTGACCCTGAACTTGGCTTTTGTTAATTGCCATAGCTCAAAGCTAAAGGCCTCCGATTTGGAGCCATACTGTTTAAATGCCCTTGCGACTGTGGCACCTTTGGGCCTACTGTACTCCGTCTTTATTTTTATTTTTATTTTCTATTAATTTTTTTATTATATTGCTTAATTGCTCCTTGAGGCTTTGCAATTATTCTATATAAATAATAAATATAAGCGCACTCACCGTTGGCCTTTTGCATGGCTTTCCTCCACTAAATAAATCCATTTGCTCATATCTAACCACATTTCTTTCAGTACCCCCAACTTATATCAAGTGTTTATTAATTTTCAGGCGAATCGGGTGATAGTAAGCCAGAATGCCTGCAAAGAGTAGAAAAATTAACGGGCAAAAAGGTGACGTTCTATGAAGCTGATCTCCAAAATAGAAAGGCTCTTCAAAGCATTTTTTTACAGGTTAGTATTGACGGGTTGCAGGGTTTACAAGTTGCTGGTTAGGCTTAAATAATATTCTACGTGTATATTTTTGTAAACCCCATGTAGGGGTTTGCAAGCTCAATTTTGAGTTGAACCGAGTATCTGGCAGTGATTTTGAGTCTGGGGGTTGAATTCAACTTTTATCAACATTTTAAAATTAAAGCTAAAACTTTAATGAACTGGTATGTACAAAAGCAGTACTACTGAACATGTAAATAATCGATCGGCAATGTTTTTTTCTCCTTCTTTTGTTTTTCGTACATTACCACCTTTATTTAGTTCTGTAACACTTCATATGACTAACTCGAAATAGTCAAAAAAATTCAGTTTTTCCCCATTGGGTCGAATCTAACCTGAACTCAAGTCGGAAAGCTTCGAATTTTCGTCATAACGTCTTGTAAACTTTGTTTCACGTGCTGCAAATTTAACTGAAGTAAAGCAAAATGCACATGGAATATGAGAGTACGGAATGAAAGGAAAAAGTTTGTTAAACAAATTTTAAGCCATCTTTTTGATTAAATAAAGTCAGTAATAAAATGGCATAGTAAAATTATACAGAGGGAGCAAGAGTGTAGTGCCTCACAGTAGCTAATGGACGAGTTGTCGTCATGTACGACGTACCTTGTATTTTTGAGAATAATTGATGCTACTGTGATTCTTACGTAGTTAAGGCCTTCTTGATAATGCTGGTTTATTTTTCAGTTACATCGAAGGTACGTACCGTACTGGTCGTAATTCGAAAACCGCATCTCCGTCTTATATTTGCGTCCAAATCCATAACTCGGCCAAATTTTGACCGACTTTGAAGTTTGAATACACCATTCGAACTGTCTTTTCGAGGGCTATCCGTTGGTGCTAATGAGAAGTCAGTAGTTCAAATATAACCAAAATTGTGCCTAAAAAATTATGGACTCCACAATTAAAAAAAAAAAACCTATAATGTCGAAAATTAAGATTCTGAATCGGCATTAACAGGACTATTATTCTATATCGACTATATTAGTAATAGAGGCACTGGTGGAAGTCATCGCCTTAAATCGAACCAGTTGTTCATGTTGAGCCTAAATAATTATTTCCCTTCTGTCTCCTAGTCTACATTATGAATGTATACTAAATAGTTCATGATTGAAAGGAAGGCAATGGGTCATTCTTGTATTATTGTTTTAATGTTGATTATGTAAAAAAAAAAATTAGATTAAAGACTGTCTCTTTATTTTAATGGCAGTTTGGGGTTGTATTTTCTTTGTAGGGTAGTTGTAGAAAAAAACTTTTAACTTTTTTTTTCATATTATGGTTTTAATAAGGCTATACTGATAAGCAATTTGCTTCCAATTCGATCTTGATCCGTTCAGTGGAGAAATGTTGCTCATCGATCATTCTAATCCGATCAAATAAAAAATCCGTCGATCACAAACAAAAATTGACTTTAACAAATGCGTGTGAAAAACTGCTGCTGCCTCCATTTTTTATAAGATACATACTCTTATGCCTGTATATTTCTTAGTGGAGTGACTTGCCAGATGCAAAGTACGTCTTAACCGGGAATCGAAAATAAAGTTTGATAAATCTCAGTTTTCATTGAGCTCTTCATTATTTAAACATGACGATTTAACAGGCAGAACCAGCAGACCAGCGTTTGCGCGACACAGTCAGAAAGCCATCATTGTGCACATACGTACGAGAACTTTGCTCAACTGACACTTAACATTTGCACGATCGATGCGGGAAGTACGGCGTTTAGCGATGATTTAAGCAATCGGAATTCTTTTCGCCACGTCGCGGCCTTGAAAAACCTTTGCTGCTTACAGTTGATGCTATCAAAGTACAATTGGCAAGTAATTGAAATAATTGAACTGGACCTGCTAATTCTTAGCGTCAGTTACTACAAATACGATGTAGAAAATGAAATAGGATAGTAGGCCTATCTGTACGATAAGTTTGAAAGTGGTTTTATCGGCATGGTTACTGGTAAAATATGCTCTGATCGGTGATGATTGGATTGGCAGAATAGGATCAGTACAGCCTTAGTTTTAATAATGAGGACAGACCTTGGAAGATATACAATTTTTTTTTCAGCATAAAATAGATTGTGTGAGATACACTTTGCTGCTTTTTTTTTTCAGCATAAAATAGATTGTGTGATACACTTTGCTGCTTTAAAAGCTGTTGGCGAAAGTGTTGAAATACCACTGCAGTATTACAAAAACAATGTTGGAGGAACCATTACATTACTGGAAGTAAGTGAATCGTTATTACGTCTGTGCAAACCCATGGTATTAGCGCCAAAGTCGTTAGCACTATATACTTGATTTGACGCAGTGACTGTTGTGTTAAAATGCCACCGTGATATTGCCATTAACAAGAATTAACAACTTTGTGCTTAGTGTCACACTCAAGCCTTGGTAACACAGCATGTAAACTTTTTAATTTCTAATTAATAGGCACTAGTAGGTCCATAAACTCTTGAAACTTGGTCCGCACTTACTTTGCTTACGTGAGATGCATTTGAATGAAGTCACCAAAAGGGGGGGTTCCACATGGTGTTGCAATGCAGCTAGAAAACACACGGTCATAAGCATACCTAAACAGCCTGGAGTCGATACACTGTAGACGGGATGGGGCCATAATACATTTACGTTGGGGAGAGGAGGCCAAAGCGTACCTCGTGCCACGAAGCAAGGACGAGATAGCGAAGTTATTTTGTAATGGATTGTTGTACCCTGCTTCCAGTTGGAACAAGCGGATGATGTTTAAATATTGCACAATGGAAGAACAACAAAAACATCTTGTCAAGAAGGCCACGTACATCATGATCGTTGTTGTGGAAGCAGGCACGTATTTGTATGCAAAGGCTGAGCGGAAGTTCGGGTATTGTTTGAGCTAAGAAGTGTACAATGGCCATGCATTGCAAAGTACGTGCAAGAGCCGTTGTTTTTAACTTTGCGACTTCACCATCCAGCCACACCTCGCTCGGCATTAATTTGTAGGCACCTACAGATGAATTTAATGGATTTCAGAGACGTGATGAGGCAGCCAAAACGTTGACACAGCATTGTTCTAGGAAGGCCCCCCTGACACAACAATGTTCCACGACACCCCGACTACCTGAGGCTGTGTAGGCGTGATATTTCATCCCTCGACTTAATGCAATGTAGCGTGAAGTTATGGTTATAGTTCCCAAATAGCGGATATAACCAATTAGTTGTGGCATGAGCCCTTGTTAATGCTTGCACATGTAACTGGACTGTCGTATGCAAAATCACTTGTTGATTGGTCTATGCTGGTGCCCACCGGCGAGCCGCTGACAGTGAATGATGTGCAATCTCCCAGCCTCCAGCTAATCAGCTTCCCATTTACAATATTTTAAGTGCAGCTAGCATTCTAAGTTTGTGATAAGATTGCTGTAGCTTACTACTTCCGTCAAGATTGTGTCCCGATATACACGTAATTCTATCCCTGCGCACTGCTTGACACACCCAATTAAACTTACCTGCAAGAACCTGTAGCATCCTAGGGGTAGCATGTTGCTTTCTTACGAACCGGCGCGCAAGGTCCTGAAATTCATTAAGTCATTATTGGGAAACGCAAAATTTCTTCTTCTATGTCAATCAAAACACATAAAAACTTAGGCTGCCTGGATGGACCGTCTAATGTGCCAATTAATGTGAAACCAAATTTTCGCAACAATTCATAGCACCCATGCATAGGGCCCGCAATAAAAAAAATTGTCGAAGTAAGTAACAATGGCAGAAAAATCCTTCCCAATTATCATACAGTGAAAAGTTGGTGGGGGGGGGGGACGTGAGCATGTACTGAAAGGGAGTCTTTTATCAACAACGTATGTTGGCTCAGATTCAGCAGAAAAATGTCATTGCAGACTAGTAGCTACAAAGTTTGATGGATGAATACCCACCGCCCTGTAAGCCTTTTTCCAATCTACTTTGCTATATAATAACCTGGTTTTAAGAACTTAACTGCGTCGTCAATTGTTGTGGTAGGACTTGGGGCGGTTTCCAGCCTTGGTGCAGGGTCTTTCTGGACTTGTAACATTCTTTGGTGTAGTTGGTTGTGAGTGGGTGGGCCTAGTTTTGGTGGTTCGGCCGAGTGCCTCTTAGGTGAATGGTCATCCGACGGTAGGCGCTGATGTGAAGGTGTGGTGGCTGTGTGTAGTGCCTGCAGGAACTTGGGGTTTGGTTCTTGTTCATTGCATATACACAGTGTGCGAGATGACATGGTTGTTCCGTTTCTTCAAGGTGGGTAGTTCCTCCATACCACAACTGGGTTTGGCGGTATGTAGCAGCATCTGCGGGAGTGCGGTCTTCCAACGTCGTTATGAATGGGTAATAGGGCTGGCCCGTGCTACATTCTCTAATCTATCCCACTTGTTAACACAGCTAGTAGCAATCAGTGAAGGAGAAATGGTGATGCTACCAGAGAAATGGTAACTATGCAAAGTAGTATGATCACACCTGCCGACAGCGAAAAGAATATCCCACTTGTTAACGCAGCTCTCGGAGAACTTCGATTCTTTTGCGAGACCAAGTTCTTGGGTAGAATCACAATTTCTTGCTTACATTTTTCCTTGAGGCCAGTATTTGACCCCCCCCCGGGACATGACCTACCAACAATAACGGTTACTTAGGGGATTTCACAAAAGAGATTGATTTTCGAGCACTCAAACCATCGAACAAAACTTTGCAACTACCATAAGACAAGTTGTTGTATCCTGTGTTGGCAGCCGAATCCCTTTTGGTGCGCTTAAGTTTGTCATCTTTTTTCGTCAACAGGTAATGAAAGAAAATGGCGTAAAGAAAATAATCTTTTCTAGCTCAGCAACAGTTTATGGTGAGCCCCAGTATCTGCCAATCGACGAGAAGCATCCTGTCGGACAAACGTGCACTAATCCGTATGGACGTACAAAATATTTTGTAGAGGAAATACTTAAAGATATCTGTAAATCCGAAGAAGTAAGTAACAAGTAAATAATACTAATAATTATGATTGCAGTCAGTTCTGGTTTTATTGATCTCGGATATATTTGTACGTAGCAGAACTTTTCTTTGGGAAGAGGCTTTGGAAGGTGTGAGGTGGGGGGGTTGCTGAACAACTGACAGTTTGCCGAGAATCATGTTCCCCTTTTCTAATAAACTACGAGACAGAATGTTATGTTTTATAGAGATGTAACATGCCATAAAATCAAAGACAGGTGTACAATTGCCTTGCAAGAGTACTTTACATACTAACGTTAAACTAATAAACTTCCTCATATTTATCAAGTAGAGTTCAAACTTGAATTTTGTTTTGATTGTGGCCCAAGTATGGAATCCTGCATTGATTTACAGAGGCGGACTGGCCCAGGTCCCAGGGTTCCAAATGGGGTCCGCGCCCCAGGCCGTCGGCACCCCTCCCTCCCTTCTATCAGGCAGCTTCAGATAAAAAATAAAAGTCTGTGAAACAAATACTGATTTTGCCAAGTTTTATTAGAATGTAAATTGAAATCTAAAACCATCCGTACAGCATCAGAGTATTCGTAGTGCAGGCAGATGTCCTACATCGTTCTCATCAAACCATTTTAATTTTACCCTCGTCAGGCATATACTGTAACCGTACTGCCACGCCCACGTGACGCAGCTCATTCACGCATTGTCTGCTGCTGTTAGAAGTGCGGGAAAATCCCCTGAGTCAGGGAAGGGGATCCCTGCTCGGAAGATCCCCTGAATCAAGGGAGAAAAAAATGTAAATGGAACTTGTCGATTTCAACCGTGGAAGCTTTTTCAACACACCTCTTGAGTAAAAGGTTTCTCCTTTTATTTTTATTTTCGACGTGCCATTTTTTTGAAAACTGGAGCATGTTGTTGCTTTAAAATGGGGAAGTTTTTGCAATAATACCTCTAGGCCTAGTGGTTTGGGATAAAACTGAGCAAAAGATGTTTCAAGTTTTCACCTTTTGATAGTCCATTTAAAAGAAAATGTTCTGCCTCCGGCAGCTGACCTCTCCCCTACTGCCCATACTTGAACATAGCAAGTTCATCGTCCATCATTCATTATAGTCAAAAGTACAAAATGTACAGTCGCCCCAATCTTCAATGGCTAGGTGTGGGCCTGCTTACATAATTCTAAACTGAACTCAGTTTAATTTGGGAAAAAAATGTCTAAAAAACAAGATGTCGTCACAATTAAGTTTCTTTATTGCCAAAGCAACCTAACCTGGTAATTTTAGCATTACATTCCTCGAATGTGATGTTCCCCTGGAGGTTTCTTCCGGTTTGTAGACGCCTGCTTGCATGTCCTACCACGCATGCGCAACACGGTCCTCCCTTATAAAAGCGACAGCGCGCACGCTATCGGCATTCATTTTCCTCCAGAGGTGTCTCCAGCGCAAGTCAGACGACACACTGTCGTCGCACCACCCGCTGTCACCCGCCCCTGCTGCCGAGAAAAGCATCAGGTTCCCGGACGACACTCCTGGCGAAGCCACCCTGTCGCTCGCAGCTCTTTTAGAGACTGTCGAGCAGACAGTCCCGAAGCCCACCCAGATGCCTGACGCCCCTGCAAGACGACACAACCGACGACACGTCTCTGTCGTCGAAGAACGTGCGGCTCATCGCCGCCTGCCACACGCCTCGATCAAGACTCAAGACTCTCGACCATGGCTCACCCCACGCATCGAGCGAAAATCATGCCGGCTGTTGTTGTCCACTGCTGCTTGTCTCACTCGTGGCTGATCCCACGTTTAGAGTGAAGAACCAAGACGGAAGCCGTTTACACCCCTTGCTGCTTGTCTTGACCGTGGCTAACCCTACGTCTCGAGTGAAAATCAAGTCACCGTTCTGCTGCTCATCTCACTCGTAGCTAGAACCCATGTTTTGAGTGATCCAAGAAAGAAGCCGTTTACACCCCTTGCTGCTTGTCTTGACCGTGGCTAACCCCACGTCTCGAGTGAAAATCAAGTCACCTGTTGCTGTTCTGCTGTTCATCTCACTCGTGGCTAGAACCCACGTTTTGAGTGATCCAAGACGAAAGCCATTTGCACCGTTTGCTGCTAGTCTCGACCGTGGCTAACCCCACGTCTCGAGTGAAAATCAAGTCACCTGTTGCTGTTACTGCTGCTCGTCTCACTCGTGGCTAGAACCCACGTTTGAGTGATCCAAGACGGAAGCCGTTTGCACCTTTTACTGCTCGTCTCGACCGTGGCTAGCCCCACGTCTCGAGTGAAAAATCAAGTCACCTGTTGCTGTCCATTGCTGCTCGGCTCAATCGTGGCTAGAACCCATGTTTTGAGTGAACCAAGGCGGAAGTCATTACACCTCTGCTGCTTGTCTCGACCGTGGCTAACTCCACGTCTCGAGTGAAAATCGAGTCTCCTGTTGTTGTCTACTGCTGCTCGTCTCACTCGTGGCTGGAAACCACGTCTGATTGAACCAAGACGGAAGCCGATCACACCTCTTGCTGCTTGTCTCGACCGTGGTTGATCCCACGTCTCGAGTGAAAATCAAGTCGCCTGGTGCTGTACGCTGCTGTTCGTCTCATTCGTGGCCTGTACCCACGTTTTGAGTGAACCAAGAATGAAGCCGTTTGCACTCTGTTTGTCTCGATTGTGACTGGTCCCACGTCCCGAGTGATAACCAAGACTTCAGCTGCTGCCCACACTACTGCTCGTCTCACTCGTGGCCTACACCCACGCTTTGAGTGAAGAATCGAGTTGGAAACCATCTATATTTCCCACTACTTGTCTCGTCCATGGCTGATCCCGGGTCTGAAGTGAAATTCAAATCACCAGCTGCTGTCCAAACTGCTGCTCGTCTCAGCATGGTTTCTAAAAAAAAAAAAAACAAATAAAAAATAAAAAAAACACCACGTCCTAAGTGAAGAATCAAGTCGTATGACGTCTCCATCTCTTGCGGCTGACGCCGCTTACGACCCAACCCGTACGACACCCACCCGATGTCACGCCTGCTCCTGCTGTCGCATCACCTGAATCCCTCCTGGGCCAACGCACACTACCTCCCGTTGGACCTGTCGTCCCTCCAACACGACCTTTAAGCCGCCAAGGACTCTCCGGGCCGTCAAACGTGACCTCTACCGTGCGACACTCGCCCACTCTCCGGACCAGAGCTCGCCGCTCGACCCGTCGCCCAATTCCTCCCGGAAAGGCCTCAGCGTCAGCCGCAGTGTAGTACGGGAAATCGTACATGACATCGTCCGTCACCTGCAAGTCAATCCGATGCCTTCCTGCACGTCATCGGTACGCAAGACCCGTAGCTAGGACGGGGTCCCATCCACGTCAAGCCAAGAAGGGCACTGGCGTGCCGCTTCTTCTCTCCCGGCTACGGCACCCAAGCGCAAGTCGGACGACTCACTGTCGTCTCGTCACCCGCCTCTGCTGCCGTGAAGCCCATTAGGTTCCCGGATGATACCCCAGATGAATCCACCCTGTCGCGCGCAGCCCTTTTAAAGACTATCGAGCAGACGGTCCCAGACTTCAGCCGCAGTGTCATACGGGAAATCGTACATGACACCATCCGTCACCTGCAATCAATCCGATGCCGCCTCCTTCTTGCACGTCATCGGTACGCAAGCCACGTACCCAGAACTGGGTCGTGTCCACGTCAAACCACGAAGGGCACAGGCATGCCGCTTCTTCTCCCCCCGCTACGGCACCCAAGCGCAAGTTGGACGACACACTGTCGTTGCATCACCCTCTGTCACCCGCCCCTGCTGCCGAGAAGCGCATCAGGTTCCCGGACGACATCCCAGATGAATCCACCCTGTCGCTCACAGCTCTTTTAAAGACTGTCGAACAGACTGTTCCAAACTGCTTCCTGTCAAGCCCTCTAAGATGCCGGACGCCCCTGTCAACAACCGTGGCCAATCGACAGGCCTTGGATATGCTTCACGAGACAAAGATGCCAAGCCCTGCTGCCTCCTGGGTCAATCAACGACACTCCTAACATGTTTCCTCCGCAACGAAGGCTCCATACTAGGCAAAGACGATCCCCTTCTTCTCGACAAAGAACCTCCTACGCCGCGCCCTGGCCGTGCTTCTTCCGAACAGCTTCTTCCGATCCTTCACAGACGCCGCCACTAACCCCCGCAACGTTGACACCTACCCTGGGTGTAAATTTGCTTGCAGCGAAATCAGGATGGATTTCGGGACCTCGTTAACAATACCCCAAAACAGCTGTCGTCCGACGTCACTCCAGATAAGTTCAAGAACCTGTCGTCCCTGATTTCTCAGCTCTTACAAAAAAGCTTACTTCGCTACTTACCACGCAATGAACTGGGCAACGAGAGCGCTGTTCAACAACACCCTTCTCCTCCGCGACATTGCCCTGTCGTCCGCAAACAACCTAAACGTCTCCACACGACACCGACTCTGAAATCAACCGACCCATGAGTCAGTAACACTCTTCCGTGGGTTAATCCCGACACTTGCTCCTCACCTTGACGTTTTGAGAAAACCAAAACCGCAAAAGCAAGCCACGTCTTCAATCCACCCGTTCTCGAAGAATTAACAAGCCAACCCCCATCCCCCGGACGATTGGCACAAAATACGCGTCACCAACCCCATACCGCCCGAACGACACTGCCGCCTACCAGCAGCGAAACCAGTAGCCCTTTCGGACCGACGCTCCACGCTCTCGCCCCGGCCAACGCTCCCAACAGAAGCGCGCCGCCACCCCCTGACCGAAGGAGCCGAGCCTCATCCCCCGGGGGCAGAAGCATCTACCGCAAAAACCTACAATGCAGCCCTGTGCCTAGCTGGTCTCCCTGTCGGGGCCAGACTATGCCATTATTTCCCAGCTGGCATGAACTGACCACCAGCCTGGAAATCCTATTATAATTAAACACGGCTTTCGTCCGATGTTCCTACATCAACCGCCGCTGTCGCCATCTCTTCCATGGGACTTCTCGCCCCAAACGACAACGTCCCTGTCATACGAAGTATCAGAAACTACTGGATCAAGAGAACGATCAAAGCAGCTTATGACAAACATGAATTGAGCAATAGCATAAGAATGACGGCGCACACAGTGAGAACTATCTCTCCATCTTGGGCCCACCATACCGCCACCCCAATTGAAGAATCCTGGCAGCAGCGTCTTGACGCCACCAGTCCACCTTCACTTCTCACTACCTATGAGACAGGATGAAGGACGAATCCAGACTACATCGGCTGGAACTGATAGTCGCAGCCAGAACCATGGCCAAACCCCCCTTAAGCACTCAGAACGAAGCAGAAGCAGGACCCATGAAAAAAGCAAGTTCCGCCCTGCTAGAAGCCATTTCAGGGCCACCAACTCCGTCGAATGAGACCAAATTCCTGTCAAGCTCAAATGTTCTGAATAAAGTGCGAATTTTTCTCTTGCAGATAAAGAATTCATGGCGGAAAACCTGCTTGCATCCCGGGGCGCTCGTACAGGCGGTGCCCGCCACCAACTTTGACGAGGTCAACTGGTAATGCTAAAATTACCAGGTTAAGTTGTTTTGGCAATAAAGAACATTTTGCCGGCCCCCAGCCTGGCCGGCTAAAAATGGTTTCTTTTTGCCTAAAACATACTTAACCTTACTCCCACCCTGCCTCCCCTCTCGAGTCACCGCCTGACACATGGAGAGTAAAATGAATGCCGATAGTGTGCGCGCTATTGCTTTTATAAGGGAGAACCGCGCTGCGCATGCGTGGTGGGACATGCAAGCAGGCGTCTACAAACCAGAAGAAACCTCCAGGGAAACATCACATTCGAGGAATGTAATGCTAAAATTACCAGGTTAAGCATGTTTTAGGCAGAAAGAAACCATTTTTAGCCGGCCAGGCTGGGGGCCGGCAAAATGTTCTTTTTATGAAACCTGCCCTCCCGAAGAACGAAAAAGAAAAATCACCAAAATTTGCCCTGTTTCGCTACTTTAGTGCTCACTGGAGGCCAGAAACAGGTACTAAAATAGCGTAAAATGCTTCAGCTTCCCCGGACCCCACTGGTGGACCTAACAGTGCTCCCCCAGACCCCCTAGCTGAGTTTTCCTGAGCCGTATCTTCTCGCCCCCCCCCCCCAACCCTGGAGTAGTGCCCCCCTGGAGATCCTGGTCCTGTGCGTTTTGGCTGCCAGTCCGCCTCTGTGGATTTAGTTTGTAGTTGAACAATGATCGACAGAGGACGCGTCGGCCTTATAAAGGGAGAGGGCCGACAAGTCATTCTGATATCGCACTGTGTTGGTGTAAATCCCGTCCCAGAATTCGAGGGTATTTTCAACGAACAGTAAAAACGGACAAAACAAATTCGAGAAAAATGGCCAAATTCTCCGAAAGGGAGAGTTGAACTGACTGCTACTCTTCCTCCCCTCTTCAGGGGTAGATCTAACGGCATTCCTTTGATCCGCACGTGAGAAATGCTATGAGTCATGCATTAAGTAGTTATGGGTAGCACCTGCATAGCTCACTCGTTTAGTAACCCTTTGGGTTGTGCGGTATGATTTATTTTAATATAAAATCTGAATTTTATTTTTTTATTTCGGCCACTAATCACCTGAATTATAAAACCATGTCTTCTGATTGATGATCATTAATGGTATGTAAAAATGTCACTTGTGTAGGCATTATTGTAACAAGTTTGTGGCTTGCAAGAACAATTTTCTGCTTAACCCTTTGCACGCAGGACCCGTACGAGAAACGGGCGCACGCAGCATCACTCACATACGGGACCCATATGAGATAAGGGCGCACACCCATGCATAATTTGACTGTAGTTTTACTTTATTTTTTGAAAAAATTCCACTAAAATGTAAAATATAAAAGTTTTTTTACACGCACATATTTTACCGAAAATTACTACTATGGAGTCGTATTCGAAGTTTAGGTTATCATTTATACAAAAACACAAAAAAATGAAAAGAAGGCGATACACACATATTTTTTACCAAAAGATTACTGCTGTGGGGTCATATTTGAAGTTTAGGTTGTCATTTGCGCAATATACAGAAAAAAAACTCAAAAAAGGCTCATTGTATTGTAGTAGGTATTATGTTCGGTATGTGAAGTGTTAAGTCAAGGTTACCACATGAGGCAGTCATGACATCAAATACTTCTATAGCAATTTATTAAGACAGTGTTTCAACAGTTCGATCAACAATCCTTTGAGAACAGTATTCTTTGGATTATCAATAGCTCAGATTAATTAGAGGCTCATGATATGGCTTACATGTAACAACCATAAATCACTACGTCGCATCCTTGAGAGTTAATTCATCTAACATCACAATTTGCTGGCGTTGAGCATACCCATGATAATGATAAGGAAAGAAAATCGGATTGAACAGGAAGTGGTTGAGTGCAGCACGCCCAACCTCGGTACGGGCATTTTTGCAGTAACTAATAATAGATTTTAAATCGGTGGGAAACAGTGCTCATCTGTAGCATCCTGGAATCAAAGTGTAGGCCGAACTTACGATGGCGGTGGCAGTAGGACACACTTGGGTGCAGGTCAACAGAAGCTAGTCGTGCTGTAGGAAAGTAAAGGTTTGGGCTGAAACAACGCGGGTTAGAACTATGGCAGCACAGTAAAACACAAGAGTCGTGTTACTGCGCAATAATACTTCTAACCTGTGTTGTTTGTGCCCAAACCCTCACTTTTCTGCGCCCCGATCGGCTCCCGTCGATTTTCATCTAAGTGTGCTACTGCCACCGTCTTTTTGTTAGTCTGCCATTTGATATGGATACGTCATTGTCAGTGATTTCAATTCATACGGCAAAACTTTCTATTTAAACCAACTACCGGAACCTGGTATTCCATTCCTATTGGAAGGGTTTTTCAATAATGTGTCGCTCAGTTGCTGTTTGGCTGGCTGGCCAAAGAAGTGAAGAACTCGTCACCTTTTTTGTGACGTGAAACTGCGGTTTACATGCAAATTTTGATTTTTTTTTGTAAGTTATCCTGTGTGGGAGAGGTTTATCTGCGAGACAGTACGGTATTCTAAAAAGTAGAAATCATAATAATGTAAGTGAATTTCTTCCATGTAAAAGTAATACAAGATTTGTGGCAATTGATTTGTAGTCACTTTAGTCATCGGGCACTTGGAGTTAATGCTAGTGCTTCAAATAACAAAATGCCCCCAAAAAAAACACAAGCAGCAACATTTCGTATTTACCGTATGTTCGACAGTAGTGGTTTATAATAAGGAATACTCGACATTGTAAGCCACTAGGCTTCCTGTCAGTTTGTCATTCAAATTCAAATTGCTAAATTGTGTGTCCGAATTTTTTTTAGGGTTGGACAGTCGTCGTGTTACGATATTTTAACCCTGTAGGTGCCCATGAATCTGGGCTTTTTGGGGAGGACCCAAATGGAATCCCGAACAACTTGATGCCATTTATTTCTCAAGTAGCTGTGGGCAGAAGACCAGAGGTTAAAGTATTTGGTGGGGATTACGACACCAAAGATGGAACAGGTACCAGTTGCAGACACTTGTCTTAAGTACTCTATTAAACACTAAATACTTAATCATAACTTTACTTGTCAGTAAAGCTGTACATGCTAGTCTTTTCCTGCTGACCACACCAAACCCAAAAGCTATCGTCGGCACAGCAGTATCGAGCATATTCTCTGCAATAAGCCTTGTAAAAATCCAAGTTTCTTACTTCCTGCAAATACTTACCTTCAGTAATATTGCTAAAACCACCTTTTACGCTATTTACTGCTCGCTTATGAACTAAAAACACCATTTTTTATGTTCTCCCTAAGGCTTTTCTCCACTGCCGCCAGGCGGCGCTGCACGTCCTTACCGACGTCAGCGCCCCCACCAGTCCAACCGCATCACTTTTCGAGCACTCCATCGTGGATGGTTGTGCGAGTTTTTACTGCGTGCTTCGCGAATTAACCAACGCGTATTATGGACTACAACAACGGACTTCGATGTCAAGAAGTGGATCCGACGAGCGGCTTATTGGAAAGCAGCACGGTGGGAACAGGATCGAAGCACGGCAACGGTCGGTAGACGGTAGGCTTTACGGATACGGCCATGCCGGCGGTGTTTTTTGGCCGGCCGGTCGTTTCCGAGGGCAAGATGGCGGCCGAGAATGAAGCTTTGGTGATTCGTGGTTACGGAGGCGTCGTTGCCTCCTGTTCTTCCCCGGGATGTTGTTCGTGTTGAAATATCATTTTTTTCATGCAGATGGTGATTTGTAGAGTGAGCCAGTGGAGTTGTCACCGTCCCGCAAGGCAGGTCCGTGCCGATCCGATGGCGGGCGTTAGGTGAGTGGCCGAGAGTGGCGGTAAGTTGAAAACCAGTAGTGTTGAGAGGATGAATGGACGACCGCTCCCGGTGGGGAAAATAGCAGTGCGGTTCCAACACTGAGTGGTAAAAAGCCGGCCACGGGCGCTGTCCGTGGTCCGACTATCCCAGCAAAAAAAAAAAAAGTTGCAAGTGCCGCGTTTGGACATAATTGCAACGCTGGTTGAGCCGAGGGGTGCAAATTGAGGCCGGTTTTTAACCGGACCCACGCTGTCGCCACTGGCAACACGTGTAGCACCATCGGCGACACTCAGTAGCTACTAGACGCTGATGCAGCGGGACACATTGTCGCCGTTCTGTAACCAGTTGTCACCAGGAAAAGTAGCTGTATGACGCTGACGCAGCGGGACACATCGTCGCCGTTCTGTAGCCAGTTGTCACCAGGGTAAGTAGCTATTATGACGCTGACGCAGCGGTACACATTGTCGCCGTTCTGTTGCCAGTTGTCACTTCGAGGGTGTTACATGTCGCCGGTGAGCGTGGCTGCTATGACACTGGCGTGGCGGGACCAATTTAATAAAAAAAAGAGTCGCCAGGTGTCGCTGCGCAGTCATGTGTCGCCAACGGTATGGTGATTGGTGAGTGTCTCCATGGGCGTTTGCCCATGGGCCTATGTGTTTATGGTATGTTAGGGTATGTTTACATTAATCGTTATTGCCTCTACATTTCTTTGGTCCTGGAATGGCAGCTGCGTTGGCTCCTGCGGTGTGCATCAAGACATGGTCTCACTGGAGTTTGGTAACTTGGACGGTTAGTACTATGGGTTTGAAGTAGGGCTCTCCCCCTTCCTTTTGCCTTCGACTGTCTTCTCTTCCTTGGGTCCTTAGGCTGAGTGGGGGGTGAATTTGATGCCCTTTGGGGTCTGGCCGCTATATGCCCAATTTTTTTTTGCGAATCGCAAACAAGTTGTATTGTGTATGCATTGTTGCCTCTTAAGGTCAAACCAAAACATGTGAATGGAGCTGTAGCTTGTTCATCTGGTTCGAGTAAGAGTTCCCTTGGCTTAAGTATGAATCAGAAGGGGGACTTTAAAGTACATGTTGAAGTTAAATCCAATTAAGTCGGTTTCTGTGGAAACCTGGCACTCGAGGCTCAGTCATCAGCGTAAATTGGGCTTGATAAATTTACATAACTCCAAGGTGGTACATGGATACTAGTGAGTGAAGCCTAACTCTCCTCAGTGTGAGGTCTGCAAGGTAACCAAATTGACTAGGGCCAGTTTTAAGGGTATTGGTGCTTTGCAGAGTAAGAAGCCCCTCGAGCTCCTTCACATGGATGTTTGGGGACCAAGTCGCACGGTATCCTTGGGTAATTGTAGATATGTGCTTACTTTACTTGATGATTGTTCTCGTTATGCATGGGTGTTTCCCATCGCTAAGGAAAGCGATGTGTTTCAAACGTTTGTTGACTTTCGTGCCAGGAGTGAAAGACAATTTAGCATCAACTTTGTAAATGTTCGCGCGGACCGAGGTATGGAATTTTGTGATTATATATGTAGGTTGGGTATCAGATATCAGCGAACCAATGCCTACTCACCAGCTATGGCTGGAATCGCTAGGCGATTTAACCGCACGTTGTTAGAAGGGGTACGTGCAATACTTCACTAGACTTCTCTGCCACGCAATCTTGGGCAGAATTTGTATGTACGTTCACCTACCTGAAGCATAGGTACCCTCACTCATACTTAGGCTTTAGGGTCCCTTGTACATTATTGTTTGATCGAGGTGTATCAGTCAGACATTACGAAGACCTGGTGCAATGTGTTATGTACACTTCCATAAGCCGGGAAGGGATACCCTTGCCGTTAAAGCTGGGAGGGGGTATTCATTGGCTATGCGGTAGACACAGTAGGATATAGAGTGGAATCCCCTAACTTACTTGGTCGTTGAAACTAAACAGTCAGTTGGTGAGGTTAAGTTATGGGGAAGGGAGAAGAGGTCCTTGCAGTATAGGCCTCAGAGTGTGCCCAAACCCAGTCTAAGTGCAACTACATTTAACTATGGAAAGGGACTTAGTTCGGGTACAGAGTCAGAATCGGATGGTAATTCTAGGGTAGAAGCAGAAGATAAGGCTGAGGGCCCACTAACCATTGAAGAAGTTCCTCCACGACCATTCATTCGTAGTAATAGTGTAGGCTCCTCCCCCAAATTGGCTCCTTTAGATTATCGGTATTGGTGTAGGGAAGTAGTAGTCCGTCAGACGGGGCAAAGGGTAGGTAGGTTGGATGTGTACTATCACACCCCAGATGGAATTATGTTCCGCAGTGTTAATGATGTCAAATAATATTGTGTAGAACGGGGATGTCAGTTTGAACCACTGTTCGATTTTAGGGGTAGACGAACACCTGATTTCGGAACTGTATCCACTAGTGGGCAGGATAGTCCTGTTGATTTCAGTGATGCTGCGGCATACGTGTGTATTGTTGGGCCAATTACCTATGCAGAAGCCATTGCCTCTCCTCACAAGTGTGAATGGGAACGGTCCATGGGAGACGACGTTGCATCCTTTAAGAAAAGAGGGGGTACATAGAGGTTAATGTAACTATAGGTATGGAAGTGGGGATGTAAATGGATATACAAGGTAGAAGAATACCGACGGAAGCGTTAGACGTTTCCGCTCCCGACTAGTAGCTCGGGGGTTTTGTCAAGCAAGCGGTGTGGATTTTGTTGGAGTATTCAGCCCAGTTGTGAATTTTGTTTTAGGTTAGATTCTTTTATGTATTATTGGTATCCATTCTGAAGTGGACAAATGTTGATTTGGATATCCAGTGTGTGGTACGTTGGATTGAAAAACCTTCATGAAAATCCCCAAAGGATTCAAACCTGCGGTTCACCATGGTACGGTGTGGCTATTGCAAACTGCCTTATATGGTCTTCACCAAAGTGGGTGACTGTGATGGGAAGAACTTGAAAAGCCATTAGTGATGATGGGATTTTCTCAGTTCTTGGGACTTAACCTGTGTTTATCATTTTTGTTTAGATGCAGTTTTATGTGGATGTTTTGCTTTTGTTAGCCAGAAACGAAACTCTTAGAGCAAATGTAGTAACGTTGCTTGAATCCAAATTCGAACTCACGTCTTTCGAAGTAAAAAAAAAAAACCTATTAGGTGTTGCCTTCCTAAGAATTGATGGCATGACAGTTATTCATCAAATCTTACTTTTCACAACTCACGGAGAGGTATGACGTCGATGAAACGTGTACGGTGCGTGTACCAGTACGTGTGCCAGTTCATGTCTGCAGGTACTGGTGTTCAAACGAGGCGTGACGAAGATGAGACAAGTGTACATTTCCCATACAGGTCACTAGTAGAAAGTTGTTGTATGGAGCTTCTAGAACAAGGCCTGATATTCTTTTGGGTGTTATAATATTGTCCCAATATACCAATGCCTTTACGTCCATTCATATTCGCTTATTGTTGACCATACTGCGATACTTATGTACTGTCAGTACGAAACATTATGCTATTGATCTTTCAAGTGTCACAGGATCTGAATCGTATGCACGTGTAGCTGCATCTTGGGCAGCCGATAGAGTCGACCGGCGTAGTTTCGGTGGGCACATTGTATTCTTGGGTAGCGTGTCTGTTTTGTGGGGCTGTGAAAGCAGGGTATGGTGTGCCTCAGTACAATGGAGGCGGAATTCATTGCAATGTTTCCGGCTGTAGGAGTGTTAGCCTGGCTACACAGTGCATGTCACATTCGGTATTGGCACCGTTGGCTACAACACCTTCATTGTACTGTGGCTCCCATTCTGCCATCCACTTTACTAGGTATGAGGTGAGAATCTGAGGTCAAAGCACATTGCCATTAAATGTATGTTTTTGGGGCATTGGCTACGAAAGCTATATTTCTGTTTATATAACGTGCCGTCTGCACTAAATGGTGCAGACATGTTGTCGGAATGGCTGAACCCAGGGCGGTTGAATAGGCTATGTTCAGCGGCGTTCTATAATTGTGACTCATAAGTAATGTTATACCTTCTGTAGCATTGTGTTTGCATGAGACGGATGGGAGAGTGTGTTGGTTGTCATAGCCTAACTATGAATGGTTCTTCCCAGCAGAGGGTTTACAGTGTTCATGGCGTTGTTTAATATGTCAAGGTAGTGTTAAAGGCCTGAAACTGAAATGTACTTTCCCCAATTCAGGAAAGAGTGTTTGGAAGCCTGGTCGGTGGTTATGCATTGTGCATGCCTGGAGAATTGTATCTGGCTGATCAAGCGCTTTAGCCTAGTGGGGAGATACCTTCCGGTTTCGGATGGAGCGAACGCTCACTCGCGTTCTGGTGTTGATGCGGGCAGCAAGGGATGCAAGCTGCAGTCTTGTTGTTTATGCCGTGTTTGTTTTAAGCCATGTGGTCAAGTGTTGTACCTTTCGAAATGTCGCTATTACATGTACAGTTGTACTTCAGTATTTCTTCTGGACCTGCTTTGAAACAGTACGGTAATTGTAGGTTTAGGATTTCGCTGGAGTAATGCGGACATTTCTTACACTCTTGGTGCGGGACGCCGCTGGACGTAGCAGTAGCAGCATGCTCCCTGCGCCACCCGCCCCTGTTTGTGCGTACTTCCTTGGGGGTCCCGAGTGGCCTGGGGCGGGCGGATCTGTGGTGCAAGCCATGTTGTGGCTGGCCAGGCTTTCTGGGGTTGAAGCCCGAGTCGGTGTGCCTTGTTTCAGTGTGTTATTCTGGCCGTGCTCCATTACGGCAATTCTAGTGGAGCGGGCCGGTTTTCTGGGCTTGTGTGCCTTGTTCCTGAACTAGGTTCTCAAGGATGAGGTGGAGGTACTGCCAGGCGTTGGGCTAACTCACCCGGCTGTTGGTTGGGGACCATGGGCCTCTCTATGGGGGCATGGCGTCGCTGGATACCTGGTCCTGGCGGGTTGGTTGCCTTTTGGTTCTTTATTAGTGTTTTGGTGGCAGTGTGTGTTTGGTTTAGTAAGCTTGTTCTCCGGGGTTCCTGGTTGGGGTGGTGATTCCCGCCTCCTGTCTGACAAATTCAGCAATATTACTGAAGGTAAGTATTTGCAGGAAATAAGAAACGAAAATTTTAACTAGTGAAAATTAGTCCCAAACAAACTGTGATGCGGGAGAAAGGAGCTCGGCCTAATAGGGCTATGGGCTCCGGGGAGCGCGGAGGCATGAACCTAGAGCACATTAAGTTAAATGGTTTGGGACGGAAAGCATTTCCAAACATGGAAAGCAGAAAATACAGGTAAGTATTTTAGGATAAGTAAAAACTATTTTTAGGGGTAAAACCCCGTTTTTACTTACCTAAAATACTTACCTTCAGTAAGGACCCGCCCGCAATCACTGAACTGGAGTACCCGTGAAAAAGTGATGCGGATGGACTGGTGGGGGCGCTGACGTCGGTAAGGACGTGCAGCGCCGCCTGGCGGCAGTGGAGAAAAGCTTAGGGAGAACATAAAAAATGGTGTTTTTAGTTCATAAGCGAGCAGTAAATAGCGTAAAAGGTGGTTTTAGCAATATTACTGAAGGTAAGTATTTTAGGTAAGTAAAAACTAATTTTCACTAGTTAAAATTTCCGTGTTCAAAATCCACATTGTTGCCATTGCAAAGAGTTCAATCTCTGACAACAGCATTTACTGGGAATGATCTACTTCTATGCAAGGTCATAGTAGCTAGTTTTTATTCCCAGAATACTGAATACCTATACCAAATTAAATGTTTACATATTCTTGTCTGCGTAGCTGAATCTACTGACTCCAGTTTTTAAGTCTTCTGTACACGACAACCCATCCAGTGGGATCTGTGACGGTCACACCTCTGCTCATCTGCACTTTGTTCACTGTCTTGTCAGGTTGCTTATCTGATAAGATATGTTGTTGTCGTCTGCATCCAATGAAGTGTTTTTTTTTTTAAGTTTGAATTTTTGCTTTTTGATGTTGGAAATATTGGCTGTTGTCATAATCATCATATAATCACTGGAAATGTGTAGTGTGTTTTGGTGGAGAAATGAATTCGTTGAATTCAGTTAGGCCTTGCACATTGGTTGGGGTTGATGGTCGTTAGGACTCTCACACCGTTGAAGCAGGCGATTTCTCCCGTGAGGCACACACACTTCGCCGTAATCAAAGGAATAAGTATATGTTGTCCAGTCAAGTCACACCTGCTCTGCGATTGTGGATCGATTCAGTGACGAGTCTGGCACACGAGAACATTGCAGCAGATGAATCCGTTAATATTGAGGGTTCCCTCAGCTTCCTGGGCAGTGTACAATCAAGTCTCTATGGAGGAAATTCTGTAGGAACGTCCTGGAAGGGCAGAACCACGTTCACTTCCCAATATGTGTCGGCTATGTCAAAGCAGGCGGAGGCTTTATCTTATGTGGACCGATTATTTCTTCAGAAGGCGGAGGCTTTATCTTCTGTGGACCGATTGTTTCTTCAGAAGGCGGAGGCTTTGTCTTCTGTGAACCGACTGTTTCTTCAGAACATGCCTGAATACCTAACCCAATTGTCCATCCGTCCTCTCTGTTCGGTTGCCACTAATTGTACATCTGCAATGTGAGATGGTGATCTGTGTGATCCCATTGGCTGGGTTGTTTGGTGAAGAGGGTTTAAAGGTCGAAGTTAGGAGATACAGACAAGAGTACGCAAATATTCGGGTATTTAAGGCTAAGAATAAAATTATTTGCCATTCTTGCTGAATATCAAATATTTTGTTTTTGGGTTTAACATTCATTAGCCTCAGAAATGCAGCACAGTCAATAATGCCATAGCTCAGCTTGGTACACCGATCATAATAATAAGCATTTTCACTTGGTGTTAGTGGAAACACTGCGTTTTCATAAAATTCCTACCACGAAATCGTGAATAATATTTCCCAAAAACATTAAAAGGTTTTTCCAGGTACTATTTTTTTGTCCTTTCGTTCCTGCTGCATGCAGGTTTAGTTGTGATCACGCTACACATACTACTTCTGTTGAATCCAGGGTTGACCGTTTTAAAGTATAAACTGAACACAAACTTATTTAGGTTTGCCACTCACTCTGACTTAACCACAAGTTTATACGTCTATGAAACTATATTTTAATGTGTATTGAAGCATTTAACTTACCAGTTGTTCATGGATTATAATTAAACATTCTCGCGTTCATGCTGGTTGTCTTTTACTTTGTAGGTATCCGAGATTACATCCATGTAGTCGACTTAGCTATTGGCCATGTTGCTGCTATTAAAAAGCTAATGAAGAATGGTGCAGCAGGTTGCTGGGTGAGTTCTATGCACAGGGAAAAGTGGGGGAAATTTCCATGTGTTAGTGCGATTCCATTGTTGTCTACCTATTATACTTTGGCAGTTGTACAAACATTTTGTCAAGAAGTAAAAGGTAGGTAATAAGGTTTTAAATCTGACACGAACGGCTCTTCTGAATTAGATATTATGGCACAGGTCTGCGTCCGCTATGTAACTTCCTATCTGAATTGTAAAAACGATGAAAATGTCTTCACCTTTCAAATGTTCTTCGATGCTGCCACCAGTTGTGCAGTGTGTAAGCAGACTTACTGTATTTTGCCCAGGTCAGACTCTGATGCCCAAAACCTAATAAGTACACCTGTCTTTGTAGGGCTTTTGGTGATATTCCAATCTTTTACCCTTTTAACAACTTTGACCTTGCCTCCAATAATTTCTATGTGTCAAACACTCCTACTCCCACCCAGTACTGCTAGGTGAGGACTAATATTCTCCAAGCAAACGTTGAAAATAATGGAAGGAATTTGTGACTATTCCTTTCATACTACGAAATACCACAAATACTTGGTCTCACTTTAATTCCTGAAAGTTGGCCTCGAGGAGACAATATCTTGACATAACCAATTCCTCCAAGGCAAGGTCAGGTTGGCTACGAGTGTATGCTTTTACCCCTTCAGTTTCTGTGACTTGTGGGCACCCCCAGAAATTGGCCAAGAGTCACGTCAGGTTGGAAGTGCTATTAATGACTTTGAACATGAAGTTATCAACTTGTGGGATGCACTGTCAGCCAATGTAGCTAGTGTTTGAACTTGTACAAGGCTGTTGTTGACAGGTTCACAAACCCATTAAAAGTTTCTTCTACGAGCATCTGGCTCTGTGGTTTTTTGGTGTATTAGTAAGGCTGTACCGAACAGATTTTGGCAGATTTTGTGTTGATCGGCAAAAATCGGTTCGGCAAACAAAAACCAACAGATTTTTTATTTTTGCCAGGCCCTTGACAATAATTAAATTCTGTTCACCACATGTTTTGTTACTTTGTAATATTTACTTTTGTTTAGGTAGAAAAAAAATGTATTCCAATGTTTACATTGGCCTACAAATTTGTTAGCCTACAAGTTTGTGTAAGCCAGAAAAAAAAATGTTAAAAACCGGTAGTGATCGGTTCGGTTAAATCGGATCGGTACACCAATGAATTTGTGGCTGATCGGATCGGAATCTGTTCGGCAGAGAAAATGCTGATCGGTACAGCCTTATGTATTAGTATTATTATTTAATTTATGTACTAGTAGCCTGAATAAGCACAGGGAAGGCAAAGATTATTTGTAAACCTTGCAGGGGTGGCTAGGGAAGGGTGGTGGGAACAGGGGAACGGTGTTTGTTCAGAGTTTTTAAGAATCTTGACTAAGGCTGCACCGACACCATCTTTACCACTCCGATACCAAACCGGTTTTAACAAATTTGGCGATACCTGTACTGACACCCACCATTTTATCCAACTTTTTTTTTTTTTATCAACAATGAGTTTTCTGCAATAGTCCAATAATTATTAAAATAAAAAAATGTTAAATAGTATCCAACGGTTAAAACATAGCTCAGAGGTACTCGTTGATTTCCTGAGCAAAATGTTGCAAAACTGCATGTCGTTATCTCAAACGGATCCAGAGTTTTCACTATTTCGCGAAAGTTGCCGATACCTACACCACAAATATCGGAAACTGATCCGATCCAGTATCGGTATCGGTGCATTCATTGGAGTAAAACGACTTAGAATTTACTGAATAGTTATAAATCTTATATTTAATAATTTGAGATTCAGATCTCAGATCTTAAGTCGTGAACGATCAGTGCTCTTCTGCTCTCTGCCACTACTGCTGGTATGACTCTTTTAACACACAGGACTACTGTCGTAACTACCGCATTGTGAATGAACATTTGTGGAGTGTGAAAAAATGTAGTAAAAAGTAGAGTAATGTTTGCTTATGTATTTTCAGGCGTATAATCTAGGAACTGGCCAGGGTTATTCGGTGCTAGAAGTCATACAAGCCTTTTCTGCAGCAGCTGGCAAGCAGGTATGCTTTAAATGTACATCTATATTATAATTACAGAAAGGTACGACAGCATTGTTCATCAGCATCGCACCAATGCAAAATCAACTATGCAGTGAAACGAGCTCTCAGCTGGATGACTGGAAATGTACAGCATAACTGCAGCTGTTCATCATTTTTGAAGATTCAGTAAAAAAATGGGGGTGGGGCATATATTAGAGGACAAGTGGAGAGCTTACATCTGGGGAGGAAAGTAGGGTGACTGCCACCCCTTTCCTGGGGGAAAAGAAAATTACATTGCCAACATGCATTCAATTCAAACACCATGCGTACAAGAAGCCCAAAGCATACAAGAAACTACTGTACCTCGACAGACCTCGACAGCTGGTGGGTTAAACAGAAGGGGCTGCGCTCCGGAAGAGAGCTATAGTGCTTTATTGACACGTAACGGATCATATGATGTCTAATGAACATCAGATACACAAGATTGTTGACATCATATGTTATAAACGCTAGCTGCTAGGTGCACTCTGGGTGCAAGGTGCACTCTAAATAATCTCTAGTGATAAATAAGGGCCACCGTGTACACTACAGTACTGCCCTCCAAACGAAAAATACAGTAACTGCAAAAAAACAGTAACTGCATTTATTTGTTAAGTATGAAGATCATGTCATTTCCCACCTCTGAACACGAAATCAGAACAGTATCTGCAATGAAAGAGATAGAAAACAAGCCTTGAAAAATTGTCTATCTGCAAATATGTATACCTTTACAACCGAAAAAAACAGTAAGTAGCATACATACTGTGTTACTAAGTTGTACAAGTTGCAGTTACTGTTCTACAAAGCTGTTCAGCTTGTCGGAATGAATCGTGGGCCTCTGATTGGTCCCCTGATACTGTCTTTTTGAGTTGCACAAATTGCAGTTACTGTTCTTCTCAGTTGCGTGGCAAGTGAGAATGTATCGCAGGTTTTGATTGGCTCTGTGACAGTGAGCCAGCCAATGATGTGATAGAACACATGCAGGTGCCAATTTTTCGCGGGAATTTTGTGTATGAAAACGTGGCGATCAAATAGTTTGTGTTCTGGCTACATGTGCTAGTTTCCGTGGCTGAACGGGGTAGTAGAATTATGGAAATGGCTTTGGAAAGTGAAAAAGCAAAGCAAAAAGCCTGTAATCAATCGGAAGTTTCAAAGATATTCAACGCCCTCTTGACGGCCCAGCAGCTAGGTAAGTTTCATTCAGTCATGCAACGCAGTTGCCATCAGTTATAAACAGCCAGTGCCATTTACCTAGTTCAGGTTTGCTGGTTTAATATATCTGATTGTTGTGTCTGAATTCTCCAAGATTTCCAGAAAGGAGGTTTTTGGGTGGGTGAGGGAAAAGGAGTTATTTTGACAATGAAAGTGTGAAGGACAGACAATCATTTTGTAGTGGGGAGGGGGACAATAAGCAATTCAGTCATGATTAATGAGATACTCCGAGAAGAAGCGGACATAAATTACATCATGCTGTAGGGGGAACGGCTTTGTAGTGATACGAATTTTTAGAAGGGAAGAAAGGATAAAACGTTTATTACTGCAGAGGGCCATTATTTCAATTTTTTAAATAAATAAAACAATGACAGCAACATACAAGAGATGTCGACCTTATTCTTTAGGTTTATTAAGGACATGTAATCATGGTCTGAAGTTGTAGCTTTTGCCCCTTTTCTTCCTTTTATAACGAAGAAAACTCGATCCACTTGGAACATCTAAAGCAAGCTTCAGTGCTGACGATATGCAGAACAATTAAGCGTTAGGTTAATGAGGTTCGGGAGTCTTGTCAAGTATTACATCTTGTTAATATGGGCAGGGGAATAAAAAAGACGAATATAAGCGTTACATAATTTATGGATGTTCCCACAGTTGGATAGATACTGCCGGTAAATTTTACAAGGAAATGACCATATTCTTTTACCGGTTATAAATCTACATCCAGGCCAGGCACATCTAAGACTAAATTAATATGAGTAAGAAATAGGTAACACAAAATAGGCCGACTCGAAAGCTGTCAGTATTCCAAATTGAGCAAGAAATGTCCAGGCTACCAAAAGGAAACGTTTATGATTTCAAGCAGTTTGAAAAAGTTACTAAGTCCTCAAATGGTTGCAACATGAACGTATTTTCCATAGTGAATGATGGTGTATGTGCTCAATCACATCTAAACTAAACTTAAGGCTAGGTAGATCCATGAAGGCTGACTTTGTTGTCGTGGACCACAGCTATTATTTTACAAAACTGACCATGATCAAAAAGACTTTTAACACGTTTTCCTTCTTACTGAAAACCTGCAAGCCGACAATTCCTGGCTTGATGAGAGCTTAAGATCGTGGTTTGCCCGTGGTTGTAGCTGAGGGAAAAAAATGACGTAATAGCCAAGTTCTGCCCATTGATGCCTCAAAGCGCACTTCAGTTCTAGGAAGAACTGAGGGAAGGTGATGTTCCTAATTTGCTTCGATATCAAGAAGAATTACTGAAGTGCTAAAGCACTCAAAATTGCATTTAGATATTTTATTTGTTTAAATATGTTATCAGTTAAAGGCTGCGTAATTATTGCATGGACACAGAGAAAAATGTTCATTTTTCTTTAGTTTTTGTGTAGTAAATTTAGAAGTCACAATTTGCCTTACAGTATCTTACAATTTAGCTGGTCGAATAGCCTGGAAGACAACAAACAAAAACAGTAAGAGCAGATACTGTTGTAATGCAGCTGTGAAAGCAATTACTCTTTCAAACTTAAAAGAACAGTATCTGCTCTTACTGTGATTTTTACTTGCTACGTGCAAGATAAAATTCACAGTAACTGCCAAAACAAGCATACGAAGTAACCCACTGAAAATTTGAAAACGATGAAAAAAAATTAGTTTTTTACGTACTATGAGACAGCGAGAGAAGAAGATTGTTGGTTTTGCCCTTCAGGCCTTCATAACAGGAAAGGTTGTTTTCGTTTTTTGGCTTTTCCCGAAAGTTGTAGTTTTTCAGTTACTGTGTTTTTCATTTGGAGGGCAGAGTAGGCTTCAGCTAGTAATAATTAACATCACAATATTAAACTGTAGATTTTAGGTAACTAGGAAAGTGTTTTGTTTTGCCATTTGAGGCAGTTAGTTGGCCAAACAATATTTAGAAAGAATATCAAAATTTGAAACATAGGCCTAACATAGTTGAAAATATGGTTACGTACAGTACATTAATTTAAACTAGAGAATTTTCAATGATTCTTTACTGATCGCCATCTTCAGGCTTTCAGTCGGAGGAACCTTTCACTTACAAATGTCTTTCAACTGGCACAAATTTGAATATCTCCTTCTGGTTGCCGGTGAGAAAATATCCAGTACCTGTAAATTTATTTGCATTCAGTTCCTGAGTGCTCGTTACCCTGGAGGAATCAAAACTCTCTGGATCCGCCCAGCTCAGACACCCACCTGCGCATGAGCGGGACCAGCACGCACAGGCCCTCCTATAAATGGAGTTACGGCGAAAGCCAGCCATCTCTTTTCCTCCAGCCTCCGTCCGCGACACATCGTCGCTGTTACCCTCCTTCGCTTTCGTCTTTCACCATGAAGAAGCCTACACTTGGAATATCATCACATCTGAATCTCTCGAAAGTCCTTCGTTCTGAAGATCGAACGTGAAAGCCCTTCGTCCATGTGGCCTCTCATCGAAAGTCTTTCACCACAACCACTCGTCGATAGTCGGTCACTAATTTCACCTGATGCTGTCGTCGAAAGTCTTTCATCTTTCACCTTGCTTTCATCGAAAGTCCAAGATGGTGCCGAATCTACTGGCACTCATATTCTCGTCGAAAGTCCTTCACGACGCTTTCATCCCGTACCCATGAGCACTCGTCAAAAAACCCAAGATGAAGCCATCTTTCCGTTATTCATCGACCCCTTCGGCTGACCTCCGTTTGTTCCTCGCATCGTATCGCCTCTCCGTCGTGACTGCCGCCTGATTGCGTCGACGCACCTTGGAACTGTCTTCTGCCGCTCATCACTTTCATAAACCTTCGCCGCTTTCACCTCTTTCGTCACTTTCATCCAAGATGGCGTCACATCACTTGCATCGCTTTCACCTCTTTCGTCACGTTCATCCAAGATGGCGTCACATCACTTGCATCGCTTACACCGCAGCCTTGTCGGACCGACATGCTTTTCACCTGAATTCTTCCTTTTCTGCACATCAATTCTAAGCTGCTGTCCCTCATTATTCGTCTGAAACAGCCATCCTAACCTTCAATCATATGCCCTGCTGTCCCTCGCCTCCGCCTGTGACAGCCACTCGACCTTCTGTCAACGCCTGCTGTCCCTCATTTACGTCTCCAGCAACCATTTAAACCCATGGTCAACGAGCCTGCTGGCCCTCATTTACGTCTCCAGCAGCCATTTGAACCATGGTCAACAAGCCTGCTGTCCCTCATCTTCACTGTAACAGCCACTCAACCTTCTATCAACTCGCCTGCTGTCCCTCATTTTCGTCTGTAACAGCCATTTCAACCCTTTGTCAACGTGCCTGCTGTCCCTTATCTTCGCTTGTGACGGCCACTCAACCCTGTATCAATGCCTGCTGTCCCTCAGTTTTGTCTCTTGCAGCCATTCTAACCCTTTGTCAACGTGCCTGCTGTCTCTCATCTTCAGCTGGAACAGCCATAAAATCCCCTCTATTGTAGAGCCTGCTGTCCCTCGTCTTCATCAATGACAGCCACTAATACCTTCTATTGACGTGCCTGCTATCCCTCACTTTCGCCTGTGACAGCCACTCTAACCTTCAACCGACGTACTTACTGTCCCTTCCCAACGCACACCTGACGTTTCTTGACATTGCTGCAAATTCAATGGCTTTGGCTACGCCATTCAACCTCAACTCGACTTCAGTCTAAATGCATCAACATTTCTCAACCCATCATAATCCACGGCTTTTGTCGTTCCCTCGTTGACACGTTAACTGCTCCAACAACGCAGTTCACTTGTGTGCCACCTTCTTCCTCTGGCGCTCGTTCCCTACTTGGGCTTATTGCATCCGCTCACGACTGTGAAACCATCTTTCTGCACGATGTTTTGTGTTCCCCGTCTCTGCTTCTACATATGGAATCTTCATGTCACCACAGATCCATTACACTGCCTCATCTCATGTTGTTCAACCTGAAATCCGAGTTTCCATGAATTTTTCGCATACGACACCCACCACAGGCCTTTATCATGTGGCGCTGCACTATGGACGTCACGCTGGTTGACGCTCTTGCCCTGCTCCTTAAACCTTTACATGGTCCGCCATCCGCCTGTCACCGTCGCCGCTTGTACAACCCGATGCTGACACGGTCAGTCAATCGCCATGGGGAGCCCGCTTCCAACTTCTTGAATGTTCTGAAACCTTGCCTCCCATATCGAACGTTACCTTAACATATTAAACGATCCTGACATCCCCGCCTTCAGGCATTGAATGAACCACGGCCAACGTCACCATCACTTAACGTCCTTAAATTGCAAGTCCGCTTCATTGCACTCACTTTGCTCTGCACCTAGTGGCGGTGACCCCCGCCGTTTTGCATCCATGCACTACGCTACTACTTCATGCATCGCAAACTTGACTGCCGCTGACAACAACTCTTCCTGCCATTTTTCAACTGAATCGACGTCACTTAACACCCGTCATCGCCCTTTCAGTCACGAAGTTCATCCACCGAGCCCATGACAGCTTCATAGGTTCTATACCGACATCAACACCACCATGACTGCACATTGATTCGGGTCACTTACAATCACTGATGTTTCTCAATCCAATCTCCATCGCTGTACATCCATATGCTGAGTCATGGAAGAGCCCAACCGTCTTCACAAATCTCTTTCTTGACTTGACATGAAGACTGACTACATCGTCTGGTTTTGTGTGACAGCCATATATGTCATCCACTTCCCCCCTGAAGACATTAGCTGACCCCATCTCTAACACCGCTCTGATCCACCACATCTTGACATTGTACCAACACTGCGATTATCTCTCTTACCTTTAACCAATGGATCTCGGGCAACTCTGTTCGACCAGCCAACTTGTCAACAGCTTTGCGTCGCAACTCTTTTCTCTGGATTCAAATGACGGTCGCCACGCATCTTGGAAATCAACCTACCCCATGTTCATGCCCTTTACTCATCATTTTGTCAACCATGTAAGCCCATCTTACCACCAACACTGTTTTCACTGCTCTTCGAGCATACACCCCTTCAGCTAGTAATCCCTCCCGTCTTTTCGAATTGATGCCTGCTACACTACATCCTGTGACTTCTTGTCAATATTCCTGACAACGCCGCCACACTTGCTCACCGCCACTTAACCCCCCTCATTAACCTGGTCCCTCATTAACCTGGACTCCACCTTGCCCTTTCCAACAGACTTCCATACATCATGTGTTGTTTCCAACCTAAGGGGGTACATTCAGCTGTTCGCCACTCTCCCTTATTGCCCATCAACATGTTTCCAATGAATAACCCGCAATTATACACCACCATCGGATCTTGCCGACTAATACTCCCTTCAACTCTGGACAACGACATCCCATCATAGTGACATCACAACGCTACACTCTCATCATTCAGTCACTTCTCCGCCAACATCCTGAGTAACTGCCGGTACTCCACATCATGAACAATGTGTTCTTTTCACCTTGGAAACCTGGCCAAAGCAATGTGCTTCTCGCACCTACTACGAACGCACCCAACCACAGTTGCTCCAACCCCTCTTCAATCCACTTAGCAACTTCTTCCGCACCTTGCATCCGCTATTTCTACCACATGTGAGAGCTCCATTTCCTGCACGTCACATCTGAACCTCTTCAAACTCTTCATTCGGCATAGTCTTATGCCCCTTCACACCCCTCATCCCCTGAAATCCAAACTTTTGCATCATGGTATATTGCACTCGTCTTGACACTCGCACCATGCTCTTAACCGGACTTGCCGCATCTTCCCGGGGAAACCTTAATCCGGAATAATTAGACTTCAATGAACACTTTTGAAGAATCCTTCTCCCTCCTGCTAAAATTCCTGGAACTGAAATTCCATTACTTTTTCAATTCACTCACCTTTCACTAAACCACAATTCAACTCTAACGGTAAAACCTTTTACCTCACACCACACCCCTCATGGACTAACCTGCCACCCTGAAGACCATGGACTCCGTCCAACACCCTTCCAACAACTTAAACTACGGGATCCTTATCCCGATGAAGACCTCCATTTTCAAGGTTCGCCAACAAAACAAGACTCTCCTCCTCATATTCTGGACTTCAAGAAATCTATTCTCACTTCTCCACCCACTCAACCACTCAATCCTCCTAGATGGTATCCAATCAAGGATCGAACACCAAGATACGCATCCCCTTACGACATACCATCAAATTTCTACCCCCCCCCCCCTCTTCAACGCTGGAATCTGAAAACTCACCGAACTTATTTACCAACTCGTCTTGGTAATAGAAGTTCCCTCCCCACTTCGACAGCCCTTGCGCATTATGTCGGCCGTGAACAGAGTATGTTGCACCTACAACAATTGTCACAACTCTATTACAGGGGACCCGCCATGATGGTGCCCACCACCTATACTGGCAAGGTCTACTGTAAATACAAATAAATTTACAGGTAGTGGATGTTTTCTCACCGGCAACTAGAAAGCCCAATTTTACCTGGGGGGGAGGTCAAAATTGGTTTCTATTGCCTAAGGAAAATATACGCTACCTGTAAATACCCGCCCAACCTCCCTCTCGAGTCTCCATCATGGCTGACATATCGTGAGGAAAAGTAGATGGCTGGCTTTCACCGTAACTCCATTTACAGGAGGGCCTGTGCGTGCTGGTCCCGCGCATGCGCAGGTGGGTGCCTGAGCTGGGCGGATCCAGAGAGTTTTGAATCGTCCAGGGTAACGAGCACTCAGGAACTGAATGCAAATAAATTTACAGGTAGTGTATATTTTCCTTAGGCAATAGAAACCAATTTTGACCTCCCCCCAGGTAAAATTGGGCATTCTCTGTAAGCATTTCTCTCTTGACTGGGCCACATTTCATTGGTGAAGGTCAACTTGTTGTCAGAATCGTTGCTTTCATGAATGTTATGTCCTTCATGAAGGACAGGGGGAACATGTTTCCAGTCATCTTGAATTCAATTACTCATTGAAGGGGTTACAATTTTATTGACGCGTTATTCTCAACCCCTCCTCTCGCTTGCAGTGGCCTGGCTCTTCTATTTTTCTTCAACAGAAGAAAAAAGAGGAGCCAGGCCACTGCCAGTGAGAGGAGACGTGAGAAGGGAGGAGAAAGGAATCCTGGAAAAGATTTTGAATTACTTGAAAAGGAGTTAATAAAATTCCATGTGATGATGCCGTTTACGTCGGAGACACAGTTCAAAATCGGGTTCGTCAGCATAAACGGCATCGCAGTACACCACATCAACACTGGACACAGGGTAGAAAATTTTGAAGGAACTGAAACACTTATTGTGTCCAATTCAATGAAAATCCACATCTTTGAAATCGTAAATCATTAGCTCCCTCTCCCCCCCCCCTTCTCCTCCATGAGGTACTTGGTGCGCGACTATTGGTGGGTGAGCTTTACTGGAAAATGGAAACAATGGACTGACAAATACAGGATGCTGCAAGGATGGTCAGTTCTGAATTTGAAGCACAATGGTAGTGATGTAAAGCGGAAAAAAATCACGTTCACAAGTGGCCTGAAGAAGACAGTAGGAGGTTTAATAAGGACTTCAAAGTTGTCAAAAATTTACCGGACACCAGTGGTGTTCATGTGTTTGAGATTGAGATTTTTGTAACTTGCCTTTGATTAATGTTAACTCTGAGGATCGTCGGTTTTGTATTTTAAGGCTGCAGAATGGAAAATAACTGTATTTGCACGTGCCACAGGTAAAAATATGTATTTAGCTGCTGATGATGCAATTGATTCTTCTTGAATAATGTATTTTGGCCAACATTGCAAGCCTCGTTATTCCTGTTAAGAGCTACTGCCTGTAAAAAAAAAATTTTGTATTTGTAGATACCGTTCACAATAGTCGACCGTCGCCCTGGAGACGTTGCTTCGATTTATGCCGATCCTAGCCTGGCCACTAAAGAGCTTAGTTGGAGCGCTACGAAAACGCTATATGAAATGTGTAAGTTTTTTCTCTTCTTTTTTAATTGGGAAAATAAAACTCATTTTGAGGAAGCTGATTAAAATGAGAAAACTTCCATGTTTTCTCTGTCTACTGGTTACGAGTAGAGCCGAGAGTATGCAGTTTGTTCCCTGAACTCTGATCTCATCTCGCATTCGTACTCAAAACTTCAATTCTGGTCAAAATGCGGTAATTTTGCCAATTTTGACTTTGTAATAAACAAAATTCATTGTCTTGAGAGAGCTTAGTGGCAGTGGGTAATAAAAGTTAATAATACTGACAATTTTTAAGTTAACCTTAAAGGATCATGCCTCCATGTTGGCTTTCCTGTATGACTCAGATTTAAAACGTTGGTTCAAACGCATGTAAATGTTGTAAAAGCTATACACGTGCAAGATGCTTGAAAATAGGGATGGGGTATGTCCTTTTAAACCAGTTGTATATCTGTGGACCTAATACACTGAATATGAACACACACTGAATACTTCAATATGTGCTAAATCGCTTCGAATTTGCTTTAAATGCCCGAATTTAAAACCCAATCAACATTTTAAATCGCAATGAGATTGAGTTAGCTAATCCCCCGCTGGGAGCGCTGTTGGCGCTGTCTACATCGTTATGATATAGGAGCCCTTGCTCCCACTTTGCTTCTGGGACTCGTGCTGTACACATCGGGAGCCCGTGGTTGCTGTTTTTTATTGACGGATAGCCCGTTCAACATGGACGAAGCCAGACTACAATCCCTGCTTGCTACCGGCAAATTCCCGTCCTATTCATGCCTGAAAACCCCTAAAATCCGGCATGCTGAAAGTGCCGTCCGTGTAACGTTATGGAAATTCAGTGTGAATTATGCGAACATTTTGATGAAAAATCTGTTAAGAAAATTCTCCGCACTTGGCGCAAGTCGACTCAATAGAAGGCCCAGCTGGAGCGCCAGGCTCAATCCTCTGCAAAAACAACGCCTGCTTCGGTGTCAAAAATGCCTTCAAGCTTTAAGTACAGATATTTCAGCACCGATAGTTGACAAATTGCTTTCCTGATATGCCAGATTTCAAATCAGTGTTTCTTGTACGAAAAGAGTTGAAACATGGTCTCGAGCCAATGCTTTTTTAGGAGGGCTGCAAAGCTACGGAGCTGGCAGGGAAGCCAACAACTTTTCTCTTTGAGGAGATTGCATTAGGTGAGAGGGAAAGCTATACATTTCAGGTAATGTATACTTTCGGTCAGGCTTTAAAAACCAGTTTTAACCAGATGCCCGTAGTAAATTATTTTCATGTTATTGCTAACGAATTAAAAATAACTTGCAAATAAACTATGTAGATAGATA
>JAHWFP010269529.1:46839-81234 GCA_023313725.1 Lithobius niger
CAATTGTGCAGAAAATGTTTGGCTGCATGGACTTTTTTTGTGGGGTATGGTCTGGGGAAAATGGCTGCAGGGAAAAAAGCTTTGTACTACAAATTTTTTTAATTTTCTTTAATATTTTTATGAGGTTACATTAAATTCAAGTTTTTATCTTGCAGTACGTCGGCAGCAGAAACTGTATCACACGTTCATGTTTTGCAAAATAATCATTATTTAGTGTATATCGGCAGAAGTTATCGGGATTCCGTTTTAACAGTAATCGGTATCGATACATCGGCAAAAAAGCTACATTGGCACATCCCTAATGAAAATATGAATGTGTAGAGATTGGCTTTTTGAAACCAACTACATAGCTGTAACTTGTCCTTTTCTTTCATGCGCGTGAAATCTTTATTTTAAAATAAGTCTGCATAAACAGTTAATTATTGAAACATTAGTGGCCCTATCCCTGAACATCAATATCT
Organism: Lithobius niger; assembly: GCA_023313725.1. Lineage (NCBI taxonomy): Eukaryota > Metazoa > Arthropoda > Chilopoda > Lithobiomorpha > Lithobiidae > Lithobius > Lithobius niger. Next base: position 47,301 of record JAHWFP010269529.1, read on the forward strand.
TTTAGTTTTTTGCCAAATAACTTCTTAGTTGTTTCAGCTAAAGGCTATAAATGTGCACCATTGAAAAACTTGTTTCCAGCTGGTTAAAATGATGTATCGTAATGTCATAATCTGTCAAAATTTGGCAAAAATTTGATTTTTTTTTAATGGGTGGACCAAGATTATGATAAAAATATTTGATCCACGATAATTTCAGACAACTGCACGTGCCTGTAAACTGAGCTTTTAACTCTACATGGCCTAACTGTCTGCTTATTTCATAATAAACTTTGGCCAGTTCATTTGGCAACAACAGCAAACAAATATGCACGACTGATCTGCATTATCTCAAGAAAAGCATTGAGCAATCTAATCTTGAAGATAGTCTTATCAGCAGTAATTAAAAGAAAAGGGCGGAAGCAATTTTTTATTTAATTTGAAAAAAAAATTATCAAAGTGTTCTATAATATAGAACTTTAAATCAGGATTATTGTAAGAAGCACTAGACTCGAGACGGAGCTTGTGAGAGAAGGAAATTTCTAAAGGCAACCACCATTCAAAGAGGCAGATGTATGCTATGTAAAACTGGACAACCACATGACCAGTGGTGCCCTCTGCCTAATATTGACTGCATTACCAATTTTTTAATGCACCACATAAATCTGTCCTCTGAAGTGCCATATCCATTTTTTGTGCCACTAGGGTGAGATTGCTGCTGAGTGGCGTGTACAGACTAGCGTGGGCTCCTGGCACAGTGATACATGTGGGCCCCTCCATGGGGGGGACATTAACTATAGTGCAGTGCAGAGGGGAGTCTGGGGGGTTACCCCCCCCCCCCAGAAGTTGAGGAATTTTTTGAAACTCCACATTAAAATTATGAAAAATGCTTAACTTTGGACCCAAATCAGCAATGGTTTTAGGACTGCTTTTAAGTTTGTTTTTGTTTGATGGGTGGGACAGCCAGTCTGACTCGATGGTGACACGACAGTGTTGATGCTCGGTAGGTTTCTTACATATTATCCAGATGTTATTTATGTAATGTTGTTAGGCTTGGTTTTGTTTTATTTATTTGTTATCTTGAAATTCTACTAGTTTTTATCCATTTCTACTTAAATTTACCTATATTTTAGAGTTTAAGGTGTTGTGACATTGTGTGCAAAGCTACAGCAGCTAGTAACATTATGAATGAACACAGTTTATATTTTGTAGTAATTGGCTGATGTACGCTTTTATCTATCCGATCTGAAGCCAGTAATTTGCGTGCCAATATGATACCTTATTCAGTTTGTTTTTTGGTAGGTTACTTATTTAACTTCCTATATCTCGGAACACAATTCGAGTTATCAACTTTTATTTCTGGGAAAAAGCAAATTTTTTGAAGGTTTCTTTGCCTAGTCACATAACTAGACATAGTGAATGGATTCCGTAACACAATTTTGTTCTACTGTCTCAATTTCGTTGCAGGCTACGGAAAACAACTCTATACAGTTTGTGATGTACATTTTTTTTTCACTAGCTTATATAACTTTACCGTAGCTTCAACCAACTGATAAAGCTTTGAATGAAAATGAAACTTACAGTTCGTCCCAAAACGCAGCTACCAGAAAGATTCTAGTTATTTTATTTTAAACTAGTAAATTTTCAAAAGCTGCATACAGGCTTAATTTATGAGTTGAAAATAAAATAATGAACTTTTTTTGGTGTTGCGTCTTGGAAACTAACTAGGAAGTTTCATTTTCATTTGTTTTGATAACCAAAGTGACATCAAAGTTAGGAAAAAACACTTTACCGCAATTTTCAGACGCACAAAGTTCATTTGGATTTTCAGTGAAACTAGAAATGGTTTTAGAGAACCATCCACTTTCATCAGAAGCCTACAGCAATGTCAAAACAACGAATACATTTCCGATGCTCAAACGAGAATTCAAAAAACGCGCTGTCTCACAGGCGTAAGTAACATGACCAAAACATTGCATTCAAGTAGATATAGCTTTTCCATCAATTCCAAGGCTTCAAAGACTATATCAACACAAGACTACAACTTCAAATTTAATTATTGGAAGAAAACTAGATCAGCAATTAGCAATCCAATGTTGGGTCGATCTGGAGAATTGTTTTGGGAAATTCCTTCAAGTTTAATTCCACTATTGCCCGTGGAGTGAATGCCATGCCATTTTCAACTTGTCAGCTATCTGCCATCCGGATTCCTGGTCTGAATTTAAAGTTGAGTAAGAAATGTTTCATATATTTTTGTTACTTCTTAATGTACGTACTCAATCTGACTTTGTCTGATTTTTCTGTTTAACGTCAATAATGTGATCATATAGTAGCATGTAGTTATTATTGTGCCATTTCAACTGTTTTACATTCATTGGAGTTCTGGGTGTTAGAAAAATGTGTTGTAAGCACATAAGCAACATTCGGCAATAATACAGAATTAAATAGCCTATAATAGTAATGGTAAGTTAAAAATAGTAAATTTTCAACTTGGTATCATTCACATCACTATTCAACATCCATTTGCTCCTAAATGATCTCTTAGGATTTCAACCATTGGAGAGCCAATTTTTTGGGAGGGATCGGGGGGGTGTGAAACAAACCCATTGATGGAAAGTAAAGAATTCTCGAAACTTCCAAATGAATAAGGTTATTCAGAAACCACCTATGTGCTGGAGACTTACTAGTTTGTACCTTGAGGCCACCAGTGCCCCCCCCCCCCACCCCCCACCACTTGCATCATCCTTGGTATAAATCATTTTGCTTATTTGGCCCAGTGTGGCTTGTCCAGCTGGCTGAGATTCATAGTAAATACTTGGTAATGCAAACTACTTTTGGTGTCGTCCGGTAGTGTTTTAAATACTACTGCACTAGCCTTGGCGCATGGGGGCTTAGAGTACAATAGAGCTATTAACGCTGGCCAACTCATTGTTTACAAGTGTTTTAACTTTCTAGTCAAATGTTTGTAGAATAGCGTTATTTTGTCTTGTGCCAAAGGATTTTTGTTTTTCTTCTTTTTAATGTTATTAGCGTATCGTAGTGCTGGACATTTTTTCTTTACAGATAGACAAATTGTAATAAAATTACCATTTGCCTCTCCTAATCAACTAAGTGTACTTAAATCATCCACTAAAGAATTGCCACTGTGAAAGCAAATGATGTTAGATGGTTATACCATTTTGGATGCACTTTGAACTGCATTTGTAAAATTCTGCTGACATATCTTTTTTATGGGAAGAAACAAAAAATGTTTCATTCACGTCTGGACTTGATCACCTAGAATATTAGTTGTTGCAGGTTCAAAATGAATAATGGTACCACCAACATTTGGTTAAAAAAATTCCTAAAAAAATTTTAATGTTTGTGAAAACTTATGAAAAATATACTGTTTCTTGTGATGTGTGATTTGTCTACCAAAGAAATGATTTTTCTAGTTAGCACCCCTCAAAGCCAGGATACAACAGAAATCAAAGATGAAGATTTATGTCCTCTCCTGGTTCTGAGGGGTGCTAACTAGAAAAGTTGGACTTAAAAAAAAACCTTGGGTCGTCAGTTTTTTGAGGACCACCCTGTATACAGTAGCCTATTTAAAAAAAAAAAAAAGTGTGCTACTGGCTTACTAGTATACTCTGGTCTCTTATGGTTCCTTTGAAGATTTGTGTGTAAGGGTTAATCGTTTAGTTTAGCTGTGTTTTTACTGTTGTTTTACGTAAATCTTGCTAGATTAAATTAAAGGTGTTTTCAAAAATAGATTTACCATTATTTGTTGACCTGTTTGTTGTTTTAAGTATTAAAAATTGATTACTGAATTTCAAATACCGATGGTACGGATAATTTGCTTTGGTTTTCGTTCATTCTCACTTACGTTTTCTTAGGCTGTACCAAAAGTGTTCTAGTTTCTTTAAACTAGCTAATTTTCGAATGCATGTCTTGGACAATGAGATGCACATGCACAAACAGTCCTACTTCCACAACGAACAAACGGACGTTCGTTGTGGAAGTAGGACCGTCTGTGCGTGTATATAGGCATTCGAAAATTAGTTTAAAGAAACTGGAACACTTTTGGTGCAGCGTAACAAAACATAAGTGAGTAAAAGTTGATTTAAAATAATCTTGAACTTTGTTGGTTTTGCTATATGGTGTTTTAAGTACAGTGTGTGTTGTGCCCTTCCTTCCAATACCAGTTCCTGGGTTAACATTTATGACATTTCCTCCTTGGCTTAATGTTTCCTTTCATTGGCTGCGTGTCAAACCAATATACTTTATAGTGTTACAGTTAAACCCCGTTATAACAATACCTTTTACAACAATAAACCTGCTATAACAATTCTGTTTTTAAGGCTTTTCAATCAACAATGCTTGTAAAACTGGTCGTTTATAATGATAAACCTGATACAACATTCTGTTTCCAAACTCCCATGGACTATCGTTATAAAGAGGTTTCACTGTATTATAAAGAGTTAATGTTTAGCATGTCGTAGTTTTATCCACAATAGAAACATGATTATGCTGTATGAACTAACTGAGGCCACCGATGTATGCAGACAAAAGTAACAACACTTTCTGCTTGGCTCCATTATAAAAGTGGGAGCTTTAGAACTAATCTGTAAGTATAAAAAAACAAATTCTGGTAAAGTGGTTCTTTTTCTTTGTCCAAAGTTATCAAACTTCTGAATGTTTTCCTAGAAAAATTATAGGATAATATTGGGGTGTAGCCTAGTTCAATTTGCTCATGCCAGTAGACGGATCCACTTGTTTATCAATTTTCAGGTTTCGTACATAACAAGACTAAACCATTTTTAAGGCTTTTTCAAGTCGAGCTTACGGCCAATTTCAAGGCTCTTTTCAAAGTAGATTGTCAAAATTATCTTTTAAATTCCAGTATTTTGCCACATGTTGGCACCATTGTGCTCTTAGTTTGCAATAGGAAGCAAACCCGTCGTACCTCTCTTTTTCTGTATCCATTCCATTCCTAGGGGAGCTTCGTCTATTTATTTATTTATTTACTTAAGTTTTTCTGTTTGTTTGTTTAATTTTTTTTACCGAAATTAACATTACTGTTATGGTGTTAACTTCATACACTCAACAAAATTCAAGGTCATTTCAAGGCTCCGACAACAAAAAAAATTCCTATCTCCAAGGTTTTTCAAGCCTTGAATTTTCGGTTTTCAAATTCAAGGCGTTTCAAGGAATTCAAGGCTGTGTACGAACCCTGAATTTTATTTAGCGTAATTTAAAGTTAACATTGACACTAAAAATGTGCAACGTGTTTCGCACAATGCAAAATAGTTTAATTCATATTGTTTCATTCAGGAGCTGGTATAAAAAAAAAAGTATTGTAATAATATGGTAACCTTGTCCTGAAAGCTGAGACAGTTTAGCCTACCTTAGCGTTTTATTGTCTCGCAACCTGTTTCACCGTCACAATGCGTGAAGTATTATAGGAGCTTCCAGCATAGTCCCAACCTGAACACGCTACCATCAGTCGTGTACACTTACACTGTTTTTATTGTATCTACAAAGTGGACAGCTGTCGTTTAACGACATACATTGGGTACATTAAGCGCTCATATAAATTGGGACACGTACAGCATTTACCAATCATGTATTAAAATGCCCTCTTGGAGTAAAGCCCCTAAAATGCTTTTAAGTTCGAAATAATGGGGTTAACGCCCAGCCCTTACGCCACTTAAAAAAAGAAAGTTGGTTCTCGGGCATTTTTCTCAAGAAATCCGTGCGAGCAGGCGGAATTTATTTTTAATTTTTCAACCGTATTTTTCCGTACATTTTGGAGAATTATTTTTTAGTTTGGATAAAATAAAGAATACTGCATTGTAATGCTCCGTAGCATGTGTCCACACAAATATTTAATGACAAGAATAGTAATTTTATATTTCAATTTCTCATTAAGGGCTATTTTTGTTCTGTAACTGCTATCTTTGCCGCGTCGTTTCTTTTTATTTCCCGTCAAAAAATCGGTGCGGGAGGGTCTGAGAACCAACTTTTCTTTTTTTAATGGCCTTAAATCTAAATTTTTCTGCTGAAAAATTAACTAAAAATTTCATACATTTAACGATAATAGACTTTTAATAGCAAGTTTACTCAAGCAGTACGTGATCTGGTGTTAGTCTAGCATTAACACAATCTTTTTCTCATTTGATCACTAATTTAGTGTAAAAGATCGCCCCACATCCAAAATAATTCAGATTAAACTAATTTATTACAAAATTATTAGAAAACAGCGGCATGATTGATGTAGGTGGATAGAGTTTGATGGGAGCCGAGCTACATGGCCATCGGTTGCAAGACCTAAGTTGACATTGTTCCAGTTGACATTGTTCCAAAAATTGTGCTGGAAGGTTTGTAATGCTGTTTTGACCGTAAATTATGTTGGATTTTGGAGACCACACAATAACCTAAATTTGTGAATAAATGAGAATTGCATTTGTACATTAATTTAAGTGTGTATCACCGACTTTCTGTGATAGGAAACTTCCTCACTGTACATAATCTTGTTTTAATAACCTCCCCCCCCCCCCCCCGGGCGGGGTTTTAGCCAAATTAACTGCAACTCCTTTTTAAGACTTTTAGTAATACAGTAATATTTAGCTCAGAAAATATCTGTACCCCAGACTTGTGTGGAAATCCCTTGCAACAGCGGATGCACCACTTTGCTCCACAACTAAGGGTTCTTTCAAATAAGTGCTTTCCTACCAAACACTCGCAGCACCATAGCAACACAAAAAGCATCCAACCCAGCGGACTTGATCACAACATGAGCAATACCACAACCAATAACAAAGATGCAGAATTCAAAGTCAAACTGCCACCACAGGTAAGGACTGGACGTGGTAGATGCAACATATTTTTTGTGAAATAGCGTGTATACTTTTAGCCAGCAGTTGGGGCTGACTTAATTTTTTTTTTTTACAGTAGTTTGTTATGATGCTGTATTTCATCTCCTAATTTTGTGAAACCTGATACTCTTTGCAAGTACTTCCGGACCGTAAATTCTAGGAACTACGATATGGCAAACAATTTGAAGGGCCTAATTTAATTCAGTTGTATAACGTAGTTTAATGGATGTCGAGATCCATAGTTTATACTGTAATTTATCATTGTACCGGTAAATGTTCCCCAATTTACACTAGCTGTACAGCACCTGGAGCAATTAGCTTGTCGCTTAACAATCCTTTTAAATGAAGCAAATTTTGGGGGTAGAATTCTCCAAGGTTAGAAGCCAGCATGTGAAGTCTTTGTTTCACTGCATCTTCTTTACCACCATGAAATTTGCCCAACTATGGCTAAATACCAGAAGTTGGTGGCTGTCATGTTTTAATTATTTCTTAGACGTGGGTAATGAATAAAGAGTTAGAAAAATCTAATGTGATGGCAGACCACTGACGTAAAATGGAAAACTGTTACATGCCATTAGGAAAGATTTGTCAGGATTACACTGAACTAAGCTGTTAGAAGCGCTCCAGTGCCTCACCAAAGTCTGCAGAAAGACGTTAATACAAGTGACATACGGTATCGAAGGAAGTTTACCATCATACTTTAAATGACAGTCAAATTCACCACAGTAGAAAAAATGCTCAAATTCAAAAGGAAAACGGAATACTAAACGTGATGTGCAAATTTTCAACAAGCATATCGACTCTATCACAAATGTAACACTCAAATTAAAAAACAAAAATACATTCAGTACGGTATATGCAAATTTTCAATAGGCCTAATAGTGTGAGTGGTGTTATTTTCGGGCTTCCTTCTTGTACTTGCTTTTGTTTTACATTGCCACGAGTGCGTTTTGAAAATTATCAAAACCGTTGCCGACTGTACTTATTGCGTGTCGTCTGCTCAACACTCGCGCGATTCCATTTGCGCGAGAGGTATGCCGCCAACTCTTTAGTAACCAGAAACTTGATGTTAAGGTTTGACGGCCCTTGTAGATTCATGAGAGGTGGTCCGCTCACCATACAGTGTTGAATCGCCAGCGATTCAAGTCCTCTTAGATGTAAATCCCTTTAACTATTGGACACTAGCAGAGCAGTAGTTTGGTCCCAATCGACCAAACTTTGCGTTCGGTACTCATGGGAACAAACTACTACTCTGCTAGTTTCCGGTAATAAAAGGGATTTACATCTAAGAGGGCTTGAATCGCTGCCGATTCAACACTGTGTGGTGAGTGGACACCCTCTCATGAATCTACAAGGGCTGTGGAACCCTAACATCAAGTTCCTGATTAGTAAAGAGTTGGCGGCACACCTCTCGCGCAAATGAAATCGTGCGAGCGTTGAGCTGACGAGACGCGATAAGTACAGTGGGCAACAGTTTCCACGGATTTAAAAAAAATACTAGCACTCGTGGCAATGTAAAACAGAAGCAAGTTCAAGAAAGGAAGCCTGGAGAAGATAAGAAAAACCAAAAATAACACCACTCGGACTATTAGGACTATCGAAAATTCGCAAAATACCATAGTGAATGTATTTTTGTTTTTGAGCATTACATTTGTGATCGATTGATTTCGAACATTAAAAGTAGAAGATGGTTAATTTTTTTTCACATATCGATTCGTGATGTTAGTAAGTCCTCCTGCCTTCAATAGGCAAAACAGCAGCGGTTGAAGTTTTGCCTGATAAAGACATTTTTCTACTGTGGTGAAAAAGACAGTATCTGACTGGAATGCCATTCACGCAGTGTAGCTGGCTTAAAGAAATTTTCAAAGTAGCTTCATTTGCACTCGTAAGCTCGCTATCCTGGTTGGTAGCTGTCAAGGACCCAACCAATACGTCTTCTGCAGCGATAACAGTATTACTGGACACCATTTTGGTTTCTGAATGGTTTAATCATGCTCGTTCAGCATGTTCGTCACATCAAATTTGTTAATGATGCAATGTGTAGTTGTTGCTGCACACAACAACATGAGGGAAAATTGTTTTCAGTTTAGCAATAAAATAAAATAAAAACTCTGCAGAATAGCAGTGAAAATTGAAAAACAAATTGGTCAGTAGCTTAAAAATTTTCGATCTTTTTGTGGTTTTAAAATCTTTTTAAAAGCCAATACAGCAAGGGTTGATGAACTTTTGACTGCATGTGGACTATTGGTAGGCACGGCATACTTTTTCTATGGAGGTCTAAGATGTCAAAGGCACCACTAGAAGCCCCGCCCTCCAACCCCCACCCCAAAAAATTGCAGTTTTTCATGTTCTGAGTCGTAAGAGAGCTGAAGTATGTGTCACAGACTTGAAGGCAATTCTGCCACTGGGCGTGAAATACTTCAAATTCTTCCCTTGTTACTCACTCATGCCGCCCCATGAATTTTGAACTGGCGCTGCGATCGCCATTGTGGGGTAGGTGGCAACTCTATCGTTATTTCAACTAGACGTGAATAACTCGTCCGTCTCGAAGAGAGTGATACTCCAAGGTCACACTAGATGTTGACAATTGTCAATAATAGATGAATACAGGGCAAGGTGTAGGTTTCCGGTGCATGTTGATGCGAACTTAGGAAGAAGGTGATCGTTTTTTACCACCGAAAATTCAAGTAGGACATTGAAGTGTTGTCTCGTTGTGGTAAGGTCCTTTTCCCTTAGTGGTGATGGTTAACAAGACTATTTCACGTGCCAAGAGGTCCTGGGTTCGAGGCTGACCTCGGCTAATTCTGGCATTTTCAGAAAGAGATGGACCCGTTAAAGCCTCATGCTTAAGTCGATGGCAGCATGTAAACCATCCTAAGAAGTTCCGATTGGAATTACCTAGCAAAATTGTCCCATACCTGGTGCCAAAGCTCTGGCACCATGCTTTGGCTGAGAGGGTTTCAAACCTTCAAAATAATAGTTGAATATCAACCACAATTTACGTAATCTTGACCCCCCTCCATATCGAGCTAGCATTGCCCCTCTTTAGGCTGTGCTGGTAACTGATCGAAAGCGTGTGCACTTTTGTTTCTGGTGAACATGCGTTTCAGCCGTACTTCATAATTATTTTAGTTATATGTTTTAGAAAAAGGGGCAGCAAACAGCTTGCATTTGATTATTCTGTTAGGTAGGTTATTTTGCTCCTTGTAAGACCATTATACTATGAAACTAGCTTAGTGTTTCCAATTGTTACCCAAATTTCTTTTCGTCATTAATTCATGTGGGTCAAATTTTCCCCTATAGCAGAATACGAACAACTATTTCTAACAGCAGTAAGGTTCCTACCTCAATGCCCTGCAATTATTGTTTGTATTTTTACACACCTGACCAGTGGTTCCCTAGCAGTTTTGTCTGCTGCAAGACGCGCCAGCATTTAACTGATCAACAGCCATTAATAGGCCTAAATGTGGTGCCTCACCATCAGTAGAATGGATCACCATATGAGCAGTAGTTTCTGTTTTTTAGCTTGCCGAAATCAGTCCGGTTTTGTGCTTGTCGTATTACCCCCAGCAATTTGCGTTTGCTCTGATCCACAGAGTAATGTCTACTGACTAGCCAAATGGGGGCGAAGCCGCCTGTCAGGGTTCCCTCACAATGTTGGAAAGTCGGGGGATTTTTGTTGGTCAGGGAAACCTGGGAAAGTCAGGGGATTCACAAGATTATGAGGCAGAGGATTTAGGGGAACAGAAAATATTAAGAGTAATTATTTCAAAGGGGCCAAAATAACAGGAATAGTAAGAGTTCGTAAATTTTCCTTATTTCCTATTTCGTTATTATTGGAGATTATGCTAGATAAAAGAAGAATAACTTCAACCAAAGGAGATAATGCCAAACAAGAACACAAAACTTTGTTTTCAAACGAGACGGGCATGTTTAAAGAATTCTCAGTAAAAAATGATTGAATTGATGTTATGTATGCAGAACTCCTGGCAGATTAGCCAGAGTATGCCAACCTTTGGAGTGTTGTTAAAATGGTGCTAGTGTTAAGTCGTGGAAATGCAACGGTTGAAAGAGGCTTTTCTGTGAACAACGATATGCTCGTAGAAAATTTGCTAGAACAGTCATTAACTGCACAGCTCTGTTTATGATGCTATCAGTGCAGCAGGTGGGGTTCTGGAGGTGGAAATAACAAGAAAAATTATTCAAAATGTTAACTCTTCAAGAGCAAGATACCAAGATGCTCTAGAGAACAAAAAGAAAACTTCAAAAATTAGACAAACAAAAGGAAGAAGAAAGTAATAAGTGGAAACACATTTCCAGACAGTTAAAAATACTTCAGGAAAAGAAGGTTAAAGCTCTATTAAATGATGCAGCAAAACAATCCCAAGCAATTGATTGTGAAATTAGTGAGCTGAAGAAACTTCAGTGAATTAAAATTCCGTTATGGTACGTCAAAGCTGTTTGTTGTTCTTTCACGTATTGTCATCGAATGGTCAGGGGAAAATTCAATTTTTTTTTACCTGGGAAAGTCCGGGGATTTTTTTAAGACATTTGTGTGGGAACCCTGGTCTGTCTAAGAGATATCTTTGGGCGAGAGAAGCTCGATAAAATGGCCTAGCATTTGCTTTAATAATTCTAAAATAAAAAAATAAATTCCGAATATTTTCACATATTCGTAAAATACTCCAACTCCGTATTACCAAAAGCAAGAATTTATAGGGTTGCCAAATTCTTGCCAAAAGAGATGCCTGCTTACGCCAACCTCCTTCACAAACCTAAGATGGCCATCAATTTCATTTGTTGTCTTTCATATAGCAATTGTATCAAATGTCTTATTGACCGTTTTACTTATTTGCACACTTCATTGGTTTCTACTGAACTTCATGAAAGCTTAGTTAGTAGCACCTATTTATTTTATTCATTAAAAAGTATTAGGATTACAACATTTACAGATTTTATTTTATAGATGCATACACACAAAATACATATCGAATTGACGGGTAAAACCAAAAAAAAAAGTGGGCAACTGGTCGGCAACAATTCGTTGTCAAATTACAGATAAAAACTTTAACGAAACAGTAAATTAAAATTCTTTATTCAAAACTGCAAATTACATCGTCCTCAGTTTTTTTTCTTCTACCCATGCATTTAAAAAAAAAAACTGTAGGCTGACCGGTTTTCGTTGAGAAAAGTTGTTATCCAGTTTAAAGAAGCTGCCATGTTCTTGGACGGAAACAATTCGGTGCTACTTTTATTTACTGAAAATTAGGTTCTGTTAGTGCTAAAACTAAATTTTCACGTAATTTGGAGGGGGTAAAAAAAAAAAAAAGCACGCAAGAATAAAAAAAAATTACCACAGGGAGGGCCCAGCCGGGATTTGAACCCGGGACCTCTCGCACCCGAAGCGAGAATCATACCCCTAGACCACTGGGCCTCAAACGAAACCGCCCAGTTTTGTCGTAAATGAACCTAATCTCTAATTATGCCCGCTACGGTGTATGTTTAGTGCTCAATAAATGTGTGTATGTTTTTCTATGGAATACATGCTACTTAAATGCTTAGAATCTGCACGAAATATGGCTCATTTGTCATCTAGGCAAGCAGAAACGTTGACAAACCAGTCAGTCCTACGCGCTGTTCGTTCCAGATCTTTCTCTACGCGAATAAACGCAGTCTCGAGTTGTTTATCCAAGCTGCAACCTGCAAAGATGAAAAGACAAGAAGCTTCTAACGGTTGTTTGCAAATCTTTCTGCAATATTCTTCGCAAAGCTTACGATTGCAATCCATCGAACCATAACAAAAACTTCGGGGGTTCGTTACGGTGCTAAGGAAAGTCTTCCCGTTCTGACGTCACGTATGACGCCCAATCGTCAACCGCCATTTTCCTGGACCTGTAGGTTTCCGCGTATTCTATAATTTTGTTCGGAACTATCTATCACTTGGCTAACCTCATCGCTTGGTTTCGCAAGTCATATACTAAGAAATATCGGCGACCTTCTTTATTTGGTCTTCGGGGCAATGACGACAAAGAAAAACGTCATCCATCGACTGTGGAATCTTGGGTAATCTCGTTCGTTCTCGTTTCCGTTCTTAGCGCTCTCCACAGTAGCATTGAGTGGTGTGACCAAACTCATTTCTACTTCCCGCATTATGAGGTGTGCGTCAATACAATAGTTTGGACGGCGGTAGAGATATGTGTTTAAATGGAGGCGGCAGCGCAAGTTTGCGCGCCGATATTCGCAGGGCAGCGGCGTTGACGGTGTTCTTGTAAAGTATGTATATTTAAAAGACTTAACCTGAATTTTTCTCTTCATTTGTAGAAAAATGTTTGCTATTTGTAATCTCTACAGAGCTTAATGTTTAAAGAAATTTGGTAGTAGAATAAAACGAGAAAGAAGGGGGACGGTTTTGCTTTTGACGCACATTTTTAAAGCAACATACCGCCTGCCTTATAACCTTCCGCCTGCCTCACAACACCCACGCGACGATCACATCCGCGTATTTACCACAGCTACGGTCAACTGAGACGGTAGCGTCGTTCCTCGCAGCAAAAAACGTAGCTACTGTCTCAATTAGCATTGCGCCTAATAGTCTAGCCAGCGTGAACCCATTGATTGTGTTGTCAAAAAACCGGAATGATTCTTGTATTTTAAAATCACAATTTATAATTTTCTAGAACAGTGTCTTATAATTTTGCTTCAGCGATATATTGGAATAATTAATTTTAATTTTTACTGAATTAGCTTTCTAGATTTTTGATCTCTTAGTAATTACTGGCAAACGATTAAAATTAATACTGCACACACACAGATAAAACTTCCAAGGTCATTGTAGGCACGCGATGCATCGTATATGTTCGCATGTATGTTTGATGTTCGTGACGAACGTAAATAAAGTTAGTAGTATTCAACAGAAAATCTCCTAGACGCCACATTTTAAAACGGGGTTTTAGCAAGGGAAAGACTAACTGTAAGTAAATAGACCTTTGGGGCGTACTTGATGTGGAAGATCAAGTAAAATGGCGCTGGGAGGTATATCCCTTTAAAGTGGCACTAAAAATTGAAATGCGAACAAAAATACCTGGAAAGCCATCTAGCGGCAGTAATATTGTTAATTTTATAGCTTGCTCCCAGGTGCACGAGGACGTACCAAATTTTTAGTCAATAATCAAGGAGGTCGTGGCTTGTTTGTTTCGTTAGAAGAAATGCCGTTGTGCTTTCCTTCGCTTGGTGCAAGCAAGTGCTAGATAGTAAAAGATAGCGTTAGATGTTGCTAGATTCTGCAGTTTAAATCGGTGATAGATCGACTTTAAGCGTTCCTGGCTTTGCTGTTCTCGCATGTTAAGCCTTGCTTGTTGCGAGTATATTTGATCTACCCCAAAACAAAACTTATTAAGGATTCCCGCCAAGCTTTTCGGCCGTGTGAAGTCGTGATATCAAACGCCAAGCTCTTTCGCCAGGCTAATCCCAAAGAGTAATAGTTCGAAGGTTAAATGAAATGTATGAAAAAAAAAAAATTTTATGTATTGTAAAAAATTGTAAAAAAAATGTATGTATTGCTTACAGCGCAATATTCAATTATTTCATTTAACGTTTGAAGTATTAGTCGGTGGGATTAGCTTGGCGTTTGATATTACGACTTCACACGGCCGAAAAGCTTGGCGGGAATCCTTAACAAGTTTTGTTTTGGGGTCGATATCAGTAATTTTTGGTTCAAATTGATGAAATCTATTTTGAAATGCCAATAAAGTTTTCTGGTCCATTTCTTTTTGGTTTCGTTAGATTTTCAGGACAACAGTCACCTTTTTTTCATTTGTTAGCATTTTTATTAGTATCTCCTTGCAAACGCATGAATTTCTTTAATTGTCAGTTTGGTATTGTTGCATAAAAACAATGTTTAAAACATAAAACAATCAATTTGGACCTTTGGAGCTCCCTAACCCCTGAATAACTTGACCAATTAGAAAGGTCCATATGAAAAGGGCACATCTCCAGAACAATACCTGTAAAATGAGCTAAGAACCAGCTTTATTTACCGCATGGAAGAATTTATTTTCGTGATACAAAAAAAAGCGTTAGTAGTAAGAATTAGACAAGTATCAACGTTATTCACGTCTTTTTCTCAACAAGAAAACGTTAAGCTGTGGGTCTAACAGTGACTTTTATGTTGTCAGGCGACCAAAGTCTCCCGATCAAACAAGTTTCAGCCTTTTCTGTCGCATTGTTATTTATCCTCACATGCCTGAAAACAGCCAAACTCCCTTTGCTGTAAAGACACAACGTGTCTAGTGGTCGCCATGCTCATCATCCGTGTATATATATGATGGAAGTCCTCTCTCCAGCAAAACTAAAACTATTAATTTCTCCGTTTCTATTCAATATATGTCGACCAAACTGGGCCAGATAGCAGATAGCAACTTTTCCAAACTTTACACCAACGTTTATGCAATTCCGTGCAAGAGTAAACGTAGGAAGCCACACGTAAATTTGAAAACTGTTCACTTGTTCTGGTTATTGTTCTTGGCTGACACGGTTTCAGAAAAAACTACTGCACCTACCTAAAATCTGAAACATGATATGAGCCAGAAATTTCCCTGGACTTGAACCTTATAGGGACCACTTTTTCAATTGGTCCATCCATTCCGGAGTTACGGGACCCTAAACGATCATTTTGATTGTTTTAACCATTGTATTTAGGGAACAATGCCACTCAGCAAACTCCAGATTCATTCTTCGTCCACGTGTTATGTCTTTGCTAAAAAGTCGATTGTTGATCGGTAAAATGAAAGCAACATGGCTGACGATGTTGACGACCTCCTCAGAGATTTGTGGAAGAAAAAGGTGCTGACGGATGGTGAGATAAATCTTGGTGTAGTGTCGGATGACACTTTCTTGCTTGTCATGAGAGAAGCCCAGAAGAGAGGGATTAGTGAAAGGCGTGTACGGGACTATGGTGTGAGTACGGAGATTGGGACTGGAAAGCAAGTGGGGGCTGGAAAACAAGATGGCGGTTCAGTGCAGTTGCCTGTGATGGCGGTTCCGCCCAAGAACCAGGCTGCAGACAGAGAGGCAGCGGTACATGCAGCGAAGTTGTTCAGCGCTGCAGTGACGGGGAATGTGCCTGCTGAGGGAGCCATTGGAAGCGCAGCAAATGGGGCGACGACCATCTGGAGTGAGAGTGATGCCGAAGAGGAGAGTAGTGCCGTGACATCAGCAGGCCCAGGGCGTTCTCGGGGCTTGCAAGCACTGCAGAGGCTGTATGGCGGCGGCTTAGCAAATGCTCGTATGCCTCGTTCCGTTGTACTGGTTTGTGCGCAGGCGGGGAAACCGTACCCTACAACCCAGGTGTACCTAGCTGTAGAAGATGTGGTGGGCGCAGATGAAGTTGCGGCAGTGGGCACTCTCAGGGTTGGACATGTGTTTGAGGTGGAGCTACGAACGCAAGCAGCGAAGCAAAGACTGTTACGTGCTAGACTTGTGATCAATGGCCATCTGGTAGAGGTGCACGACATACACGAGCAAACTGTTCAGG
The DNA here is from genome assembly GCA_023313725.1 of Lithobius niger. Taxonomy (NCBI): domain Eukaryota; kingdom Metazoa; phylum Arthropoda; class Chilopoda; order Lithobiomorpha; family Lithobiidae; genus Lithobius; species Lithobius niger. The sequence continues at coordinate 63,666 of JAHWFP010269529.1, forward strand.
CGCGGTTGCACTGGTTGCCACGAGGCATCACGCCCCAGGAGGTGGCAGCAGGATTTGGGCGTATAGCCACGCTGGAGCGACATGTCTTCGAGCGACTGCAGGTGCGTGGAAAGGTAGTATGCGAAACAACAGTGCGACATGTGACCCTGCGCTTACGAGAAGGCGTCACCATAGAAGACGTCCCCGACGTGGTGGTCATTAGGGGGATTCAAACGCTGGTTTTGGTGGAGGATCGTGCGCCGAAATGTCTGCGCTGCTGGGCACGTGGGCACTATCGTCGTGCCTGCGTTGCTGTGGCGTGCGTGCCATGTGGTGTCTGGAGGGATCCACGCCAGCCATGTGAACACCTTCGAGCGACCGCGCAGCAGGTCGGAGTTCGTCAAGAACAGCTGGGCGCGACGGCGCGCACCAAATCGCGTCCGCAACAGCAACAGCAACCGCTGCCGCAACAGCCACCGAAGCCACGGCGGCAGCCAAAGCAACACGCTCGTCAGCAACTTGAGAAGAGCCCGGAGCCCAGTGCCTTGAGCACCAGTGCGCCTTGTTTGACGGCAGCCTGCAGGAGTGCGGATTTGGTCCCCCGGGATCTGCAGAAATTGCAAAATGATTGTGGAAAAGGAGAAGTTGGGCGCCCAAGGCAACAAGTGCAGCAAGAGGTCGATGGTGATGGACCGTGGATAACGCCACCTCCGAAGAGGAAGAAAGGGGGTGCCAAGAGGAAAATTGCGGCAACGGTGTCCAACACTGCATCGGATGTTGCTGACCAGCAGGAAAGGTGCGGAAAAGTGGATGAGGGAATGGAAGAAGGTGTGGTTATGATGCAAGATGCACAAGAGGCACAAGATGTGCCGATGATGCAGGAAAATGTGCCAGAGATGGATGTGCACGCCAGAGTTGTAGGTGAGGCCACACTTTCGTATAGGACCCCAGCGTCACAAGTGATGGACAGTCAGGTAATAGTGTGCAGTGGTGAGTTGGATGAGGGCGGGGGGTCATGGGAAGTGGGAGGAGAGGGGCCCCTAACATAAATTCACTGCGTCAGCGGGGACGATAGTATCGTGGAATGCGCGTGGCGCTCTGCGTAGGTTAGAAGAAATTGAGTTGCTGCTGCAACGTGTTGACGTCTTGGGCATTCAAGAAGCCAACAATATGCAGGGTTTTGATGCGGCAGTCTGGAAGGCAGATTTTGTCTTTTCTGGTAACAAGGTCGGAGTCTTTTTGAAGTGGTCAGTGCCTTATTGTGTTGTGGCCATTACGGACTGTGTCATTGGTATTGACGCTGTTGCGGTTAAAGTCTGGATGGATAGCCATTGGGTAACGGTCGTGTTTGTGCATGTCACGGGCGCCCCGTCAGTCCAGGACTGGTCACAGTGGTTTGCCCAGTTTTCGTTGCCAGTCATTGTGGGGGGAGACTTTAACAGCCATCATTTTGACTGGGGTTCTCTACAGATTGACACCAGGGGGCGCCGATTGTCTGAAGTCATCACAAAACAGGGGTTGCAAGTGATGCAAGATGGGACACCCACGTTTGTGCGGTGGCAGCGTGACAGGATACAGGAGTCCGTTTTAGATTTTTTTGTGTGTTCGCGTGACATTGCAGCGCGATACGCATTTGAGGTGTCAGATGACCTGCGTGGTAGTGACCACTTCCCTGTCGCCTTGTGCCCTCGTAGAATGTATTCTGCTCGAGCCTCTCCGCACCGAGCAGCTCGTCAACAGTGTGCTCGGCCTGTGCTGGGCAATGGTATTTTTGGGGAGTGGGTAGCGGCCCACATGACGGGGACGGCGCATAGGCCTACTTCCGAGCGGCGGAGCCGTCACTCATGGTGGACACGTTTATGCACGGTTGCTGTTAAGGACAGGCGCGTGGCGTACCGCAAATGGAAGCGTAACCCGTGTGATGAGACGTGGCTTGTCTACAGAGGCACGTCAGAGGAGTCCCGTCATATTTTGCGCTGTGAGAAGGAGGCATATGGCAAGCGCATTTGCGAACAAGTCTCACAGTCTCACTCGTTGTCGCAGGCCTGGAAGGCCATTAATTATGGTACTGCGAAAACGACACTGAGTTGGGTCTATAGCATGGCGGCCAGCATGGGTAACCGTGAAATCCTGCGTGGTCCCGCTATGGCAAACGCGTTCAATGCACGTTTTGCCAGTGTGTATAGTCTTTCGGGAGGTGTTGCGCCTCCGGTAGGGGCACCAGCTGCTCCGTCGTGTGTTAGTGATGTGGAGTGGGACTATTCTGAATTTTCTGCGGCGCTTGCCAAGTGTAAGAGCAGAAGTGCCACAGGGATTGATGGTGTTGGTTATGGTGACCTCCGCCAGCAGACGAGGGATGTGCTAAAGGATTTAGTAGTGATATGCCAGCGGCTTCTGGATGGTGCTCCGGTGCCCCCATCGTGGATGTTCACGGTGCTGGTTCCCGTGCACAAGGCTGGGAGCAATCGTTCGGAACTCATGAACTATAGGCCGATAGCTTTGCTCTCGTGCATTCGGAAAGTGTACGAACGCATGATCATCAGACGACTGAGCTGGCATCTGGAATATCATGACTGTCTTGCGCGGGTGCAGTTTGGGTATCGCCCCAATCGCAGCGCGCAGGATGCTGTGATGTTTCTTTTGTCCAGCATCCGTGAGGCATGGGCACAGGGCAAGGTTGTCTTGGCGGTTTTCTTAGACATCAAGGCAGCCTATGACACTGTGTCCATAGCCTGGGTCAAGGCCTCACTGGTTAAAATGGGCGTGGGTGTAAAGTTAGTTAACACCATCGTTGCGCTGCTGGGCACTCGCTCCTTTGTGACACGGGTGGGTGGTGCGTGGTCCACTGAGGCGAGCACGGAAAGGGGGCTCCCCCAAGGGAGCTGTCTTAGTCCGACGCTTTTTGCGATTGCTATGAATGAGGTGCTTGTGGAAATCAGCGCTACCGCTAATGTGGTTTGCTATGCCGATGATGTGGCAGTGTGGTTTGTGGGTGAGGACCTTGACCTCATGGTGCATTGTGCTGAGGAGGCGTTGACCACGATTGGTGGTCTCCTTGGGGATCGAGGCCTACTTCTGGCGCCGGCCAAGACGGACGTGGTGGTTTTCTCACGGTATGTGAGGTTCCAGCCGGGCAGGGTTCGGGTACGTGTGGGGGGCCAGTCTGTTGGCTCGTCTGCAAGTGTGAAGTATCTTGGAGTGGTGCTTGACTCAACATTGGACTGGTCACAGCATGTGCAGCGGCTCAACATGAAGTTGCAGTCGCGTGTTGCTGTGCTGAAGGCGTTGTGTGTGGGTAAACACATCACTAGGGGTTCCCTGCTGGCGCTTTATCGGTCGTATGTGCGGTCGACTATGGACTACCACTTGCCGTTCTTGGTGGGTGCACGGCGACACCTTGCGACATTGCAGGTTACGATAAATGTGTGCCTTCGGTTAGTGTCTGGGTGCTTAGCCTCCACTCCGGTCCAAGCGCTGTGGGTGGAGTGCAATGAGCCACCTGTGGAGTTCAGAGCTAAAGAGCTGCTGGTGGTTTTGTGTCTCCGCAATTTAAGTCGTGGACCGCAGGATCCTGTGGGAGGTATTTTAACGGATTATGATCACCTGACTGAGAGGGCGAGGAGCCTGTTGGGTGAGGCGGGTGCTGGGGTCACTCTGCTACGTCAAGTAACGGATGTCCCCGCACCTGTTGCCTGTGCCAACCCGCACAGCCCGTGGGTGTGGTGCCCGAGTTTGCAAAGTGTGTTTGGGTGTGTTGGCACTGAGTGTGCTGTTTTCTGTGATGCCTCCTACCGGCCAGCAGAGCGGCTGGGTGGGATCGGGGTGGTTATTCCATCACTGAAATTGGAGGTGAAGCGGTTTGTTTCTGCAGTCACCTCCAGCACACTGTGCGAGTTGCTAGCTATCTCGATTGCTTTGGATGTAGCACTGGATCTGGTGCTTCCATCATTCACAGTGTACACGGACTCGCTCTCGTGTCTTAAGCTGCTGAGTGGTGCTTGTGAAACCCTGGATGTTGCGGATCCAGTTATTTACACGATCTTGTGGAAAATGTGGATGGCATCCCGCACTGGCCTGGTTGGACTGCAGTGGATCAGAGGGCATAGTGGGAACATGGGGAATGTCCAAGCAGATGGGATTGCGCGAGAGGCAGCGCAGAGGAATGGTGCGGAGGTTACTCCGCAGTTATCTGTGCGTATGTGTCGGGTTGCTGTGAGGCTTTGGGCAGTGGCCGAGTGGCAAAGGAGCTGGGATGCCTCGCGTGCTGCAAGGGCTTTCTATGGGCTACACCCTGTCTGTGCTACAAGCTCGGGTTTAGACAAACTATGTTACCAGGATGCGAAAATTGCTTCCAGGCTGCGTGTAGGCCACACTTTGTTGCGTGCTCACCAATTTCGTTTCGGTTGGGTGGGTTCCCCGTTATGTTCGGCATGTCTTGTTGAGGAGTCCCCGGAACATGTGTTGTTACATTGTGTTAAATATTCGGCGGCGCGAATGCGTATGGTGTCTTGGCTGCGCGGTCTATCAACGCTCCCAGAGGTGCTTTCCCTGTTTGTAGGCAAGTGCCCGGTTGCCAAATTGCGGGCGGTGGCGGGGTTCTGTAGGACGTCGCATGTGTCTGTGTGATACAAGTAGAGTAGTATGCGTGCAGGTTGCTGGCCCCACCCTACCCTCATCCGGCTTCTCTTGTGCTGTGTCGCGTCGTCTGGAGGTGTCTGCTGGCATCATTGTGGCATGAAGAATGTGGTCCACTGGAACTCTCCCTAAATGGGGGAGAGAAGGTGGGTCAGTGTGCTGGTGCGCGGAAAGCATTGCCGTCGTCAGGTGGTGTCGTCATGGTGTAATGAATGTGGTCCACTGGAACTCTCCCTACATGGGGGAGAAAAGGTGGGCCTGAGTGCTTAGTGCACGGTGTGTTTGTGCACAGCGGGGTGGTGATTGTGCTGCAGTAGTCCACTGGCAGTGAGCGTGTCTTGTGCACGGTGGACAGTTTGTAGGGAGTGCTGCGGTGGTGCTGCGGACTGTTGTGCTATTGAGTGGATTCCCGGAAGAGGGTGCAGTGTGTTGCTGTGATGACATTATGTGGTGGCCATGAAGTGCTGTGTTGTGTGTGGGGTGGTTGTTATGGGAGTACGGGTGTTGAAAAGTAGTATCTGTATTGTAGTTTGTAGATTGTAGATAGAGCGTGCGGCTGTGGGCCAAGGCTCTGAATAAATCATAGAAAGAATCAGTGTTTCAGCTAAACGCATATATTTTTAAACCAAACTAAGCTGCGTTGTGAAGCCTCGAAATTGGCAGCTAAAAACGATAGAATTGCGTATTTATTTCGCAGAAGCAAGCTTTCAGAGATGAGTTGAATTGTTTCAAAGTGGCCAGCAACAATCGACTGCATGCATAAACCTTTGTAGCATGACGCCATAGCCGTAAAAAAAGGAAACGGTTACAAACAAAAACGTCAAGTGAGCCGTAAAAAAAGGGGGATATATGATTGAATTTTCACTTGTTAAAATGAACACGGATAAAAATTGATGATTTTTAATTGAAATAATAAAATGTACAATTGAGAAATTCCATCTGTTTAGGTGCTGTTGCGCTTTACCAATCATATATTCAAAACGTAAAGCACAACAGCACCTAAACAGATGGAATTTTCTCAATTGTACATTTTATTATTTCAATTAAAAATCATCAAGTTTTTATCCGTGTTCATTTTAACAAGTGAAAATTCAATCATATATCCCCCTTTTTTTACGGCTCACTTGACGTTTTTGTTTGTAATATATACATATTATCTGGATGTAATCTTTTTATTTTGGCGGGCGATCTTGATTATTTTTATATTATTATTTTTGTTAAAAAACTGACGACTGTTTGTTGGCTGATTATTATTTTTTTTTACTAGCACCGTTTGCAACACTGGGCCGGTTTGCTCTCTAGTGTGTTTCTTGCAGCAGTCGTGTATTCATCTATGTATTTTTGTGCACACTGGGAAGCAAACGCTGATTTTCGTTCGCTTTGCTCACTCAGTCGGCGCCTCCCCTGCCTTGGACTCCATGCACTAACATATCAGTATTTCCAGCATAAATAAAGAAATATCCCTTTGGTACAAAGCCCAAACCTTTAGCCCGCTGGTTTTGTCGTTTTTCTTTTCTGGGAAAGGCAGAAATTAAATAGCGTCTTCAATATTTAACCGCATTTCACTAAGCTTATCGTGTATTTGTAACTGTCCACAACGACAAAACCTTTAGCCAGCGGTTTTGTACTATTATACCTGAAGTGTTGCTTGAAGTTGCGTATACCTGAAGCATCGTTTTATCCATAAAAAGTTAAGTTTTTAGTTTATTGCCATTAATTGTTCCGTTCACAAACATCAAATACCCTCATTATTAGAAGAGATTGTTGTAAGTAGTCACCAGTTGGAAACAGCCGTCTTGCAGCGGCCTTGCAGTGCTGGAAACACCGGTTCTCGTCAAACCACTGAAGCTCTTTTGACCGAAGTTAAGCAGCATTGGCCCTGATTGGTACTTGGGTGGGTGACCTCCTGGGAATCCATTCCGGGTGCTGCAGACATATGCCCTTAGGGCTTCGTTATGCAGATGACCGGGTGCGGTTAACGCTCGCTAAAACCCTTTGGACCTTCGGTTGGAAACAGAACTTTGGGTCTAACAGTGAACGTTTGTGAATGGTGCTTGTGCTGTGTGTGTGTAAGGACATTGACTTTCTTGGTTTATCATTTGATCGTTTGTTCTGTTAGTTGTGTTCGGTTGTTTTATGGATTTTGTGTAAGTTTTGTAGGAAGGCATGTGGCTACGGGCCAGAGCCCCAATAAACAAATTCAATTCGGTTGAAAATCCCATTTCTTGAGTCGGCGGGTCATAACGTTGTTGCGTGCGCACCAGTATAGGTTAGGTTGGGGGAAGGGCCTTGAATTGAACCATTAGGTATAGGAATTGATGACGTGTATCTTCTACCCCACACACTAGGGGTAGAAGATATACGTCAGCACTTCCTCTTAGACTGCACACGTTTTCGTAGAGAGCGTCAGGTGTTGGTGCGATGGTTTGCTTCTGATGAGTGCATCTGGGACTGCGGCCAGGTAGAGGCTGCAGGCAGTAGTGGAATATTGCGTCCGTGCTAGGGTTAGACTATGATATAGCTATGGTTGTCATATGGTTGTTTGACTGCATGTTCCAGTATTCTCTGGTTATGGCATTTAGTTTGTTTGGTGTTTAGTTTTGTTCTTATCATTGTATTGTGGTCAAGAGCGTACGATGGTAGTCATGGCTCTGGATTAAAGAATTGAATTGAACCATGTATTGGTGTATTGGTTTTAGCGGGGAGCACATGATTCCGAGTCCAGGCTCCCTGGGCAAATAAAATCAATGAATCAATCAATCAACAATTCTGCATTTTGCAACAACACTTTGCTGCAATTGTTAAATACAAAGGAAGAATTATTGGCGGTTTGACGTGGATGCCAGCTTTACCAGTGGCATGAAAACGGCATTTCATTTTGCGCAGCAGGTGCATTATGCGGTAGCGCCCATCTGTACCTGCAATCCGCAGCTTGCTGCTTCCTTGTAATGCTCTGGAATTATATTGTGCCTAAAAGGCAGGTAGGAACGAAGCTAAGCAAGCTAGCATTGGTTGATGTACCTCTGAGACCAAAGGCGTTAATATGATGACATTAATTTTATGATGTTCCCGACACCATACAATCAAATGAAGATGAGGGTGGCATAGCTCCCATACAAAACACTTTATTCCCCCCACCCCCACAAGAAAAATGGTAGAAAAACTAAAATAAGCAAATGATGTAGATACATATTTGAAAATCAAAAAAGGCACAACTAAACAATTAAAAGTATCGAAAAATGTTAACTAGGCAAAGTATTGCATTCCCTCAAAACAGAGAACAATAAAGTGGCAAGTGCAAAAGGCAAATAATATCCCTAATTGAAAACGACTACACAACTCACGCTAGGCCCTAAGTCATAGGTCAAGATGCGTACGCTACTGGATAGCTCTCTCTGAGTATCTCAGAGCCTTGGCAGGAGATCCACAAAAAAGTCCATGAGGGCTAACTACCCCTGGCATATGGACAACTTGTGTCGCGAACCATAGGAGGAAATGTAATATCGGGGGTATAGCTGTTGAAGCTCAAACAACGTCTTTTATGATGCACACCTGCTGTAACTGGACTAAGATCAGAAGATAAATCCTGCAGTACCTCGGCTGGCCCAAATTTGTCAGGGGATCTCGGCAAAAATTATCCCATTTGACACTGACTGGGTATCACAGCCTTCCTTCCAGCCATACGTAAACCCAATTATTGACGTTACAACATCCTCCTAGGAATTATCACACCGAAGTGCGCACATTGATTCCAAGACCTGGCTAGTGCCAGGTGCATAGGTGCAACAAGTAATGAAACCCAAGGCAAAAATTACCTTATTTGGTTTGTTTCTGCGGTTGCACCAGAGCAGGTCTCGTGCAGACCTGATGTCGTCTTAATGAATACAGTAATGAGGCAACTGAACGTCAAAATGTCAAAGGCAACCGAACTACAAAATGCAACTTTATCTCCCTTGATAAACCTATTATCATGGATGATGATCTATTTATTTATTTAGTTATTTAAATAGTTGTAGCATCCCGCAGGCATTAGAACAACCTCAAAATTAGAACAAAGTATAAAAAATATATATACATATATTACACATATTACTCTATGAACTCTATAAATTCTTGGTAATATGTGTAATATATCAAGAATTTATAGAGTTGGGGAGGAGAATTTGTGACTGAGACCCATTCTGAAACCCCTTAGATACATTCACATTAGTTCAGTGTTAGTTTATAGAGGGCACCACGTGTTTTATGTGGGAATTTCTACTCAGTTTTTAGCCTAAAATTAAACTAAACTAAACGAAACTAGCTTATATTTAATTATTATTTAGCCTAGCTTAGTTGCAATTTAGTTTACTTTAGATTTGGGCTGAAAAATGAGCAAAAATTACCAGATAGAACATGTGGCGCCCTCTGAAAACTCTGACTGAACTAATGGGGAAGAATCTAACGTGTTTCAATAGGAACTTTTTAGAGTTACAAATTCTCCTTCCAAACCCTATAAATTCTTGATGTTACACATAGGCTATAATATACAAATAGGAAAACAAAAACAAAAACCTTAAATAACGAGACCTAAGCCACTGAATGGCTACACTGAATGGGCGTGTGACGTGCCAGCAAACCTGCATTAAACCTGTAAAAGTTCACTGAATTCACATTTTCCGCCGTTAGTCCATGCCAATCACGTATAGTTTTGGGAAAGAATGATTCGGCAAATGCAACGTTATTAGACTGAGGGCGTTTCACCTTCTTTGGATGATCCAACCTGCCAATGTAGTCAGGCGCATGCAAGTAGTCCAGTGGGTTTAGAATGGTATTCCCGTGGTAAATATTGCAAAAAAGACCCAGTCTGCGGTCGCGCCTTCGCACAGTCAAAGGTTGCCATTTCAACGAGTTCATCATCATAGGATTTCCTTCTGAAATCACCGAAAACCATTCTTGCACCACGTCGTTGAACTTTTTCACTGTCATTTGTGAGGCATTCAGTAGGAGGATTCCACACTGAGCTACAGTACTCCAGCTTTGACCTAATGAGTGTCTTGTAAACAACGTCTCTGGCCCATTGAGAAGTTCTGGCCAACACCCTATTTACAAATCGGACTTCCGAATTTGCCTTGGCACAGATCTTTGCCACATGATTGTTCCAATTAAGCTTCCTGTTTATAGAGATCCCAAGAACAGACAGTTTGTCAACAACCTGCATATTATTGTCAATGGCATAATTGGGCATTACAATCGTGTTTTTCCTTGAAATCACTAAAACTTTAGTCTTATTGATATTCAAATTCATTTTCCATTGCATGCACCAAGTTGCCACCCTATCTAAATCAGCCTGCAGCATAAGCTGGTCTTGATCAGAATTAATGATCTTATACATGTTTGCATCGTCAGCAAACAATGCAGAGCTTGAGGAAATAACTTCCAGCAGATCATTGATGTAGACAAGGAAAAGAATAGGGCCACTGACAGATCCTTGTGGAACACCCGAAGAAACATCTAATTCACTTGAAGTGGCACCATTCAGCACAACATATTGTTTTCTCCCTGTAAGGAAAGCACGGTACCAATTTACCACACCATCAGAAGCGCCGTAACGTTTCAGTTTCAAAAGGAGTAAATCATGTGGAACCGAATGCCATGTCTAATGCAACCAGATGTACAGATGCACCCGCATCCAAGGCAGACGCAATATCATGTATCATATTTAACAAAGCAATTCACATGAAGAGCCCTTGCGAAAACCAAATTGTTTCTGTGAGAGCAAGTTGTTGGTTTCCAAGTGGCGAACTAGGTTGCTCACAATAATGTGTTCCATCATCTTACAACAAATAGATGTCAGTGACACAGGACGATAGTTATTTACCTCACTCTTCTTACCGCTCTTGTAAAGAGGTACCACTGCAGCCGGATACACATGATGGATTCCATCTAACTGGTAACGGGAAACTAGCGCTCCAAGATGAACTCAGGAAAACTCAATCTTGTAAATTACAAGGTGACTGAATCCAGCCCAAGAGTGTTTAACAAGCATTTATTGTAATGATAATATTCATGGTCTAAACTTTAGTTCTCTTAATGCACAAAGTTTAGTTGGTAATACGTGTTACTTTCATATGCTTTTGGCTTCGGGTACTAATGACTTCCTTTTTGTCGTGGTATCTTGGTTGAATAATTCCATTGTAAGTGACATCATAGTTACAGGATCCCCACCCTTCCAATGTTGTTAGGAATGATCAGGGTCAGAGCTGGTGGAATCCTTGATGTTCTATCGTAGAGGTATTGACCTTATGTTGCAAGATGCATCCACGGAAGCTGAGGCAAATGTCACGACTTTGCTGTATTGATGTCTTCTAAATTAAATTTTATTGTTAGTTACATACCTGATGACTTTAATGACCAGCAAATCCAGCAAATTAGCAATTTCACACAGTTTGTAATGTGTTTTTAGTATGTGAGAATGGCTATGCCAGCAATTGGTTACTTTTACTTTGTTCTTGTTTAATTTGTTTTTGGCAGGGTGTTAGTGGACCGTGTGGTCCCTCCTCTGACCGTTTGTATCTTTTTTGGTGCAGTACATTTCTCATTCATTCATTCATCCTGAAATCAGATTATACTATTCCAAGAGAGTAATGGAGATCTCAACCTTTCTACAGTGGAATGGCTCTCAGAGCATCAAATCATGTGCACCAAAGATTTTTGGAAGGCATTGCCACCCATGGCTTTACACAGCTAGTAACTGAACCAACACGTGAGGAGAATATTCTTGATTTGCTCTTGACTGACGATGAACAGGCGGTATCAGATGGGGAAGCTGGCGTTCACCTTTGCCTAAATGACCACAACGTGGTCCACTTCAAAGTTCACAGGCTTGGCCCACTAACCCAGAGAACTGATTGAATATGAGTGTTTGATTTTACTAATTTAAGATCTTGTCTGGCAGATGCTAACTGGTCAGAAGTTACTTTCTTGAACAGAGTGCAGGGAGCATGGGTTCGCTTTATGGAAATCATCAAACATCACGTTGAGATGTGCAGTTCTGTTAGCCAAAGTGCAAAATCAAGGGCTATGAAACGTCCATACGTCCATTGAAAAAATTGCCCGTAAAAAAAGTCACTTTGTGGTATCGTTGCAAAACTAACCACTTTGCAGAAAATCTACAAGCTCATAATGCCTACCATAAAAATTATGCCGTGGCTTTAAAAGATTCAGTATGGAACTGGGAATTTTCTGTTTTAGCAGAAGGCAACTTGGCTTCTCTTTTCCATTTTTATCGCCAAAAAACTAACATATCTAGATTTAGACTTCCCCTGAAAGTTGCGAACGACCATGTTACTGATGCTACGACAATGCGGGCAGCAGCATTGCTGATAATGACATCATCCCTCCTTTGGTTATTAACTAGGATTTGGGAAGGAAATCTTGTCCTTTCTGCTCTTATTGCTTTTGTTCTTGCTACTCTTGTACTTACTGGTTTTGTCCTTTTTCGGCTCTGTTGCTCTAAAACAGAGCGATGATGTTAGCCCTAACGAGTTCGAGGCATACTTCTACCGGGTAATTCGCTGTCAGATCTGTACTGCTCTAGCCAACATTTTTTAACTACCCTGATCTTCAGGCAAACTACCTAGTATATGGTCACATGCAAATTCTACCCCTGTTTTTAAGAAAGGAAATACAGCAGATCTACACAATTATAGACCCATAGTTCTTACTGCTGTTCCTTGCAAAGTAATGGAAAGAATCGTTCATAACAAAATATTTATGTACACCAAAAAATACCACTTAATTCGAGGTTTTTTGCCTGGTCATTCCTTTACTCCTCAACTTTTGCTAGCCTAGGGTAGCTGGACGCAGGCTTTAGATATCGGCATACCAGATGATGAAATTCTGTTTGATCTTAAAAAATTGTTAAAATTGGTGGTTCGTAGCAAACTCACACTTCTTGTAAAGTATGGAGTTAATGGAAAATTCTTAGCGCAGATTGACTAATTCACCAAAGGGTTTCTAAACGATCACTCTCAGCGTGTTGTTCTCAGTACCTTTAGAACTGCCCCAATCTGTATGCTTAGCAGTGTCCCACAGGGCTATGTGCTTGTCCCCTTTCTTTTCGTCTTCTTCTTAAATGATTTATCATGTGACTCTAGAAAAGCTGAACAATGGAAATTTGCCATCCACAAATTCTACCATTATATGTACCGAGAACAACCTTCAACTCTAAGCTAAAATAAACTATGTTTATCATTAGGCACATGACTGGCAACTGCCTATTTCCAGAGCCAAATGTAAAGCTTTCACACTGGAACCCAAAATCTTGGATTTGTATATGTTATGGAGGGTGTTTCCCTGCCTGGTGCACATTTGGTCAAGGACCTTCATATTTGGTTCATTGTGGCCATGAGGTGGTCTTCGTTTAAGCGTGGCCCAGCGGGTTTTCACTTCAGGATGCATAAAAACCAAATTATGGGCCTACAAGGTCTTCACTTGACCTCATTTAGAGTATGCCAGTCCAATTTAGTACCCTCACCTTTGTCACACCCAACAGGGCCCAAACGTTTGGACGTGGAGAATTGAGTGAACTCAGCATCAGCATTCTCATTCTCCATGTTGTTGTCCTCGTCACCAGCCCCACCCTCCAACCCATCAGATGCTTCGGGAGTTTCTTGAGCAGTAGTTTGGTCTGCAGCTGTTACTGTGTTTGTGTCGTGCTTGTCTGGGTCATCTGTGGCGGGTTCCACCCCCTGAGGGAGAGGTTCCTTATCCTAAGCATCCTGCACAGGCCAATACCTATCCATAGAGCTGTCGTCCCAGAAGCTTTAGCTTCAGTGTTTACTGGGTTACAACGTCCTGCCCCTTGTACCCACACACAGAAATGAGTGGGAGTTTCGCTTCTTGCAAAAGCCTCACATTACTTGCTTCCAGCTTGCAGGCAGTTCAGCCTGTTGTTTTGATCTGGTTTTGACAATCAACGTCATATGTTGCTCATTATCAGTTGCTTCAACTCTCTCCATGTCATTATCCTCGTCACCAGGTTCAACCTCCAATCTACCAGATGCTTCGGGAGTTTCTTGAGTGGTGGACAATGATCGAGTAGTTCAGTCTGCAGCTGTTGCTGGGGGGTATATCTTGCTTGTCCGGGTCGTTCTTGGTGGTGTCCATGACCTCGGAAGAGGTGCCTCATCCTGAGCATCCTGTGCAGGCCCATCCCTAACCACAGTCAGAGGAAGGAAATACAGTTCCATATCCGTAATGTTTACAGTTCACACATCAGCAGCATCATTGATTGTTACAATCTGATTGGTACCACTGTCCACATGGTAAGGTGCTCTACTATTTGTGGCCATCTTTGCAGAAAAACCCACTTGTGCAATATATCTTGGGTGATTGTTGATTTTCACCAGTTTGCGGTCCTGTAACTCCACAGGCCTGTGCTTCATATCATAGCTCTCTTGGGTTTCCTGGCTGCTTCTGCTAGATGTGCTTAAACAAGTCATGAGTTGTCTCCATGTCCTTTTGGTTCTGCTCCACGTACTATTGAACAATGTGCTCGGATTGGTTGGCAGGTAGGCTGAGAATTGCAGAAAGTTCTTGGATCTCACCCGTGCCTCAGGTAAAATGGTGTCTCCTAAGGGTTTGCATGTGGCATCGTTCTCATTGCATACTGCAGAGCTGGAAGAGCACCCCAACATGCTTGGTTCTCATGAATGAAGGCTCTCAGACATGCCTTCATGGTCTGGCTAACACATTTCATAGTGTTAGCTTGCAGATGATTGGCTGTCGTCCTGTTACGGTGGACTCCAGACAATTTCAGCATTGCCTCAAACATTTTCCTCAAAACGGATGCTCCATTGTGGATTATGTAGTACGTAATCCAGATGACTGTTGTCAGCCACTGCTGCTTGCAGAAACTTGGTTGGAGCTGTCTTCGCTGTGGTAAATCGTGTTGGTACTAGCCAAACAAACTTGGTGTAATGATCCACCATGTTGAGGATGTACTTGTTCCGACAAAAGGACCAACGAAGTCTATCCCTATTGTGTGCATCAGGACGGTCGCGATGACTGGTTGCAGTTCTTCAGGTTCTTTGGTTTGCACCACTTTGACTGCCTGGCACACTGTGCATGACCTGACGTACTTCACAGTGTCCGAGAAAAGCTTCAGCCAATAGGCTATCTGCCTGAACCTAGCAAGGGTCTTGTGGATTCCTAAATATCTGATGGTCATGGTCATGGTCATGGTCATGGCAGCCTGTAAGTAAGTATGATGAAGAGACCTAGGTACGTAAACACAAAAGTTCCCATCAATCCTTCCTCTGTCAAGAGCCGTCAGGTTCTTGTAATAGAATAGCCACCCTTCTGCGTCAAACATGTACATCTCCAACACTCTCATCCAGAAGTTTGCCTTCTCTTTTTCCATAGCTTCACTTGGCTTGAAGAGTGTTTTGACTACTCTTACAATCTCCGGGTCTTTCCTCTGTTCCTTCTTCAATTTCCGATTGTCGCGCAAGTCCACCACAAGATCGTCTCGAAAGTGGAATATCTGAGACAGTTCCCTCGTTTTCGTTTAGTTCATTCCTGGAAGCGTCTGCAGGAAGTCCATATCTGTCAGAGGATTCCTGGATTGTACATGCACTATGACATTCTACTTGCAGGAGCGGTGTACAACCGTGAAGTCAAACATGTTCAGTCTGATTGCCCACTGTGCCATAGTTCTAGAGGTTTTGTTGTTGGATAGAACCCCACCTGAGCAACTCATTGTCTGTTATCAACAGGAAGTGAGCTCCCTCAATGTAATTCCTGAACTTCTCTACGGCTTCCACCACAGCCCGAGCCTCCTTCTCAAACTTTATCCAGACTTTATTGTTGTCCCTCAGTGTGCAGCTGAAGAACTCAATGACTGTCCACTACTCCTTGTGCTGCTGGCAGATCATCGCTAGTTAGTATGGAGGAGTTACGCTACGCTTATATGTGGCATTACAGTACGTCGTTTCCGGTAAACCGACCAGCGTTTAATACGCAGCCGACCAGTACTTAAAGATCTGATGTGGTGGGATTGGAAGGTCCACCTGATCATTTGAGGCTAGTGTATAATGTCAGTAGGCTACCTGTAGTGTTTTGCCCTCCTGGGCGTCCTGCGGCTCCTAGTCGTATATGCATGGCTTGCTCTTGTTGGTATGTTTGTATTTTAGTTTAGTGTATTGGGGTAGGGCGCTTGGCTGCGGGTTTGATTTGATTTGATTTATTACACCAAGCCTCGGCCCGTAGCCACGCGCTCGGATACTGAGGATAAAATCACTACCAGACATGTACAGAGACAGACCTTACACAACTCGCACAACTACCGCAGTAAAGCAGAGTGGAACACGGAGAAGGACAAAGCAGATCAAGAAAGAAGCCCGGGGTTAGGCTACGGGGTTAAAAGGGGGTTAAAGGGTTTAACGAGCGTTAACCACTCCTGGTCATCTGCCCGAAGCCCTAAGGCCCAATGTCTGCAACAGCCAGATTCCCAGGCGGTCACCTACCCAGGTATCAATCCAGCCCAATGCTGCTTAACTTCGGGGATCTGACGAGAACCGGTGTTTCCAGCACTGCAAGGCCGCAAACGGCCACTGCTACGAGCTACGGGCCACTGCTCTCAATAATAAGATTCAATTCAATTAACATGCACCTGCAAATACACGAGATACGCGACCGACACAATGCTTTTAACAATACCGAACAATACTTTTAGGGTTACAAACAATCTCCCAACGCGCCAGTTAGGACCTTCCATTCCCAAACCACCAAAGGTATGTAGAATTAATGTCGTCCAATGCTCACAGCAACTTTCATTTCAAAAGGTCTTCTGAGTCGTTCACAATCTGCTTCTTAAAGTCTATAGAAATTAACATGACTTCCGGGCCACTAGTAGCTAGCTAGTTAGCTAGCCAACACATCATCAACGATCTTTGGTAGCAATTTTTTCCTAGAAAGAGTCGTCCGACGAATCAAAACCGTTGTCCTCCATTATAGGGACGTAATGCCTGATTGTCCAACAGATCTGCAGCCTTTTTTGTCGCATGCAAGTATTTTATCCAGTTACTCGTTGTCCTTTTGTTTCAGATTTTTGGTCGTTGTATCTAATGGTGAAATCTAGACACACGCTAGTATGTTGTGCCAAGTTAGGCAAAAAACATGACATCAATTCAATTGTCGTGGTTGCAAACCATTGCAGCGCGACGCCGTAGCATCAAGTGTCTTATATCCTGAAGCAGAGTTGAGCACATTTCAGGTACTTGGATAAGAACAATAATGCGGACTACAAAAGCTTAAATTGTGTTGAAATCAAGAGCAATGACCCACCAGACAGAAATTAACTCGTGTAGGAATGCCAGCTAAGCTGCTTTCAATGCAAAACCTGACTATCAATAACGTTGCAAATGTGTTACCACTTGTTAGCTAGGTAGTCCGCTCATCCCCATGTTAAATCCCATAGGGTGATTATTCATCAATACCGAGATAACGGGAAGGCTTCCAGATATAAAATTCAGGATTCGTACACGGTCTTGAATTCCTTGAAAAGCCTTAAATTTGCAAACCGAAAATTCAAGGCTTGAAAAACCTTGAAAATTGGAATTTTTGGGTCGGTACCTTGAAACGGAGCCTTGAATTTTGTGAGTGCATTTTGTTTGGAATGAGGATAATGCCATAACATCATTATTAATGTAGGTATAAAATAAAATAAACGAATAGATCTATTTCTTCTGAGAAGAATGCTTCACTCTGATTGGACTGAAAACAGAGAGAGGTGCCGTGCGGTGCAAGCAATTCTTGCCAGAAGAGGCAGCTGAGCAAGTACTGTTTCACTTGCTGACGTATTCTTCCAGTAAAAGGATTATCCGCCCAAAACCAAAACTGGTGTAAAAAGCCTTGAAATGGGTTGTAAGTTAGCTTTGAAAAGCCTTGAAACAGCCTTGAAAATGGTTTC
>JAHWFP010269530.1:549-11187 GCA_023313725.1 Lithobius niger
CCCCCCCCCCGCCCTACCAAGCAGGGTTGCCATATGCGTTTTTTTTCCTTTTGCGATTTTATTTGGAATACAAATGCAGTACAACCCTTTATTTTAGCTATTTTGCTTGGTGGACGAATAAATGTTTTTATTTCTTTTTACTAATTATGGGCTTTTATTGTTTGTTTTGCCCCTCCCCCCCCCTCACCAAGCAGGGTTGCCACATGGGGTTTTTTTCTTTTTGGGATTTTATTTGAAATCCAAATACTGTAAAACCCTTTATTTAAGCCTCATCTCCCCCCCCCCTTTATTTTAGCTATTTTGCTTGATGGCCAATTAAATGTTTTTTATCTTTTTACTTGAAACCTTCTTTTTTTTTGGTTTGTTTTGGTCCCCACCCCCACCAACCAGGGCTGTGATATGCTTTTGTTACTTTTTGCGTTCTTATTTGAAATGCAAATAAACGCTTTCTTTCCTGAGACCAGGAATAACTATCTTGATTTCTTTACTGAGGTCAGGGATAAGGGTTATAGTGACGGGGAATGGTAGTTGGACTTAAAAAAATTCGAATTCGACGTGTAGCGTTTTTTTTAAACACCCTGTATAAGTTCATGCTGAAACCTAGGATCGAACCAGCATTCTTAGCTGGTTTCTTAGCATTACAAACCAATGGATTAACTGGCAAAAATAAGCTAAAATATTTTTAAAGTATTCAGAAGATGTATTGCAAAACTTCACCGAGTTGGTTGGTGTTCCCATCATATGACAGGACATAACCGGAACGCTATTAATAGCACTCCTTGTTTCTAAAAGAAATATATACCGCTGGCCGTGTCAGTATGGATCAGCGGTAGGACCTCGGCCTTTGGTTTCAAAGGTCCTGGGTTCGGTTCCCCGCTCAGGCAGTCTGCCATACAAGTCCAAAAGGCAACGTAAATAGGTTTGCATCTGTATTTAGTTATTTCTTGTTAGGCTTTGGATTTCCCGTCCATGTTTCTAACAGAACTGTGATATAATTACAAAGCAAGCACAAAATACTGATTCGTGTCCACTCCCCGTCACAATAATTTGTTGTTATTTCAGATGTCAGAGTGATGCTGCAGTGGACAAGTTAGTGACCAACTTTATCAATTTCACCGTCGCTGTTCAAACTCACGTGACCGTTGTGCAGCAACAGTTCAGTTATCAACAAAAGACCAGCACACAAGTAACGTTAGAACTGGAAAATTTCTATGAAAGATGTGAAAATGAAACAACAAAGCACGAACGAACAACCGAAGAACATGAACGAGAAATAAGCCGCATCAAACCCAAAATAGCACAACATGATCATGAAAATATCACACTGAGGGAGAAAAATGCAGTTCTTACACAAGTAATAAGTGTAAATGAAGCAGGCAGTCTGCATTAAAGACTGGCCTTGTGAGGATACACAATACACTAGTCTGAGAAAGAAAGAAAAGACTACTGCCCCGACTGGGACTCGAACCCAGGACATGCCGTTTACTAGCCGGGCGCTCTAACCACTGCGCTACCGGGGCGGATACTGCCTACAGGCTCCAGCCAAGCTAAGTAGCTGTTCAATCTTTCTCAGTGATGGAAAATAAGTGATGCAAAACTGCAAATTGCAGAGAATTCTAAGCTCTCAGAGAAGAATGCAGTAAATACGCAAGAATTATCGATCTGAAGGCTAAAATTGCAGAATATGATCGGGAAATTTGCCACCTAAAAAGAAAAGTTCTCAGTTCCGGGTCCAGGAGGTCCATCCGAACTAACAGCTAAGTTAAAGTGTCTTGTTTCGAAAAATATTTCAGAACATGAACCAAATTGTGGAAATATTTGTAATGTTACAGTCTCTCTCACTTTTTTTTTCTCAAAAAGGTTTGACTAGTTGAACATTGTATGCTAGCGTGGAGATATTCCTTGTCGAAATCAAACGAAATCTTTTTACTGAATAATACATCGGTTGTTAAATAAATAGATATAAATAGCTGTAAATGATGCAAAGGAAAGTCGGAAATGAAGCCATGACATGTATATATGCTTCGATCAAAAAACTTTTTTTCGGCTCACCCTAATACACATATTAGGATGGGCTGAAAAAAAAAGTTTTTTGCTCGAAACGTAAAAGTGCTGAAAACTTTCCTTAGATGGAAGCAAGTCGAGAGCACAAATAGGTTTTTTAAATCGCATAATATTTGACCCTCGCACGTCTTGCTCAAAGTTTCGTGCTTTTTACTAGTTTGGATAATTTTCGTATACTTTTTGAAAATTGTTTACAAAATGTAATTTATTTTGTGGACATTTAACAGTGCGGAAATGTTGCCTTAGGTATAAAGACAAGTCCAGAGCAAAAATAATTTTTGAAATCTTTTAATATATTCTACTCTCGCATGTCGTGGTCGAATTTTGACCAGTTTTGGAAATATCCGTATATTTCTTAATACTGATCCTGGCCTTTAGGGACCATAGTATTTTCACTGTTTAAATTCAAGAAAATAAAAGAATACATTCCCTATATTATCACATCAATATTTGATTGGGTAATGGTAAGGTAGGTTAGTTCCCCTCTCCCCCCCCCCGCCCCAATCACCTATAGTTTATTACTGTAATTCAGCATGGTTTGTGAACGTATATTCGTGAGTTAATAATTCGAATTCTATAATTGTGTCGAATAATGAGACAAATTCGTTGCATTTAGAATAAGTTGTGGAATTTATATTGGTACTAATTTCAATCTTCTACGCCAATTAATTGTTTTTTTTTTGTTAACTTACAAGGTAGTGAGAAGCTGCCAATTTTCGAAGCTACACATGTAGTGGATGAGAACCTGTATTTGAACGTATATCCCCATCCTAACTGAACCAGATACATGAAACGAGTATGAATGTTTAGAGTATATATTTTTTATTAATTGCCAAAGTAGTTGAATGGGCAATTTTTTGTGCTACAGTATCGCATTTGCATACAAAAGTGAAGTTAGATTCAATGCCCCAACTGCCCCCATACGTTATTTCATCCTCAAAATCCCCCCTCCCCCCCAAAAGAAAAGGGATACCCTTTTGAGAAAAATATCACGACTTGGTTCATATATGCCTGGCCCGACGTATGCTTTGACGAGCTGTGCGGGAAAACTATCAAATTTTCGACTATACCTTTCTGACTCTAGCTCCCCGCCCCAAAAATAAAATTCCCTATCACACGCAACCAAGTATGATTTTTTTTTAACCACGCAGGCGGTGCTGTGGCGCTTTTACTATAGCTTCACTTATCGTACTTAAAGTCCATTCAAAACAAATTGGCTTTCCTGTATGACTCAGTTTTGAAAAATCACTTCAGAGACGAGTAACTGTTGCAAAACATTCATTTTTCTATATTTTTCCTCGTGAAAAACGGGTTTGCTCTAACCAATGTAAATGTTGCAAAGGTATTTATATCAGACTGCTCTAATATAGTGAGAATGTTTATCCTTTCAACCAAAATTTGCGATTATGTATAGCACTAAAAACGGCTCATCCCACTACTTTGAAAATAAAAAAAAATATAAAAAAAACTGGCCATCTCGTTCGCTTCCCTCATTCAATTGGCGTTCATCAATGCTTCGTGTAATTTCTTTCATCCAAAGAGCATGACAAAATCAAAGTGCTGATTATTTCGACGCAAACTAATTGAAATTGTTGCTCACAGTTTGTTCATTGCTGAGGAATGTAACAAACCTCAGCACTGTTTGTTAATTCATTTACATCATTCAAATCATACGATTTGTTTGTCTGCACGTTTGTACATCTACTCCTCTAGATGTCATACCCTACGAATGCGAGAGTAGCGCTAAATGAAAGATTGACAGAGCAAAGCAAGATACAAATTGAAAAGACACACGTTGAAAAAAAAGGATACATGGAAATCGCTCGCTTGGCTCGCTCAATCCACACACCTCCGTTTTGCAGAAACACGAATGCTTGTCAATTATTTCAAACCTGTAGGTCGCTTTTTCCGTCCATCAGTCAGTTGGAGCAAAACAAATTTTAAGATTTACGTGTAGTGTGGTGCAAAATATGTCGCCCTTTTACGTATTTTTGTATAACCAAGTTTCTTTCGCAGCTCGCACATTGAACTGCAATCCATTAGGCTTAATTGAAAATTGCTGGACCCCAAACAAAATGAATACAGCAACAGCATTGATAGTCTTTAAATTCTTTTGATTACATACTGCTTTTGCGATCTATATGTCGTTTATCTGTTACTTCGTACTGATGCAAAACAGGTCTTCAGTTTAAGTGTTTGTTTGTAGTTCTTCTCCTTTTTAACCAAGGCAGGCACCTATAAAGATGAGAGTATCGCCTAATGACAGATAATTAAACTTAGTTTCCCTATAGGCCTATTGTTATCGCTGTCACTTGATTTTATGACACTCAAATACGTGCAAAACTTCCCTGAAAACTGTTCATGACTTCAAAGTTTGATCAAGCAAACCTATCAGAAGGAAAGTTGCGTGAATAAAGTTTGTCTCCCCCCCCCCCCCCATGTACTTCGCCTGTTCAAATTATGACGTCACGATCAGGTTTCAGGGCAGTTTTACGCGGATTTGAGGGTATTAAAACAAAGTTATAGCGAAGAAAATTTCCTAACGGAAGTGCAGAATAATTACCTTTCATTTGGTGATCTCTCCCATCTTTGTAGGTGTCGTGGTTCAAGAGGAATAGAGGTACACGCATACACACATACATCCGTAATTTTGTGGACTAGCAGAGTCGCTCGCTTTGCTCGCTTATTCCGTGTCGCCTCGCTACACTTGAGTACGTACTCGTAGCAACTGCTATGCTACTGACAGACACACCACATCAAAAACAATCTACTGTGCTGAGGCTAATGGTCTTTTCTGCGACGCAGTTTGTGGCCCAATATTAGTATTTTGTATCTAGGTTAAGAATGGAGCCACCGAAGTCTCCGAATCCGGCTAAGACTTTCAATCGATTGTATTTTGATTCTTGCCTAGTTGCAACAGTGTAGGACCTATGACTTTTTAAAATCGGTTCTTTTATCCTGAAACACCCCGTACTGTTGGGATAATTCTATGTGCAAAGTGAAGAAATAGAGAATTTTTCTTAATATATATATATATATATGTAGGGTGTACTAAAAGGTATGTACATTGTACAAACTTTGAGGGAGTATAGTCTATGATCCAAATAGACCAAAAAAAAAAGTCCTATAAGCACGGCCCCAGAAATGAACCCGTTTTTAGTTACCTCCCAAAATTTGGGGTAGAAATTTAAAATTAACTTTTCCGAGCAAAGTTTTCCACACAATTGACATTTGGTATATACTAAACTTGCAATTTTCATACTACGTAATTTTATGTTTATTTGAGGTCTCACAACTATGCGGATGGAGCATTAATGGGGAGGCGGATCACCAATACTATTTGGTATCATCTTCATTTTAGAAGCATAGAATTTGTGGTTTGTGACTAATCCTCTTAAAGCTGGGAAGCTAAAAGACAATGTGATGAATAGTTGTGAAAAAACATCTCCCATTTATGTTTAGTGTAGTTTGGGTGTTCTGGATCCACAGTATTTGTTGAATTAACGTCCTTTTCAACTGCTGATGTTATCTCCGGATGGAGAGGGACAATTTTGATGGAAATACCTAGGACCTTTTAACTAGGCACAGCAGAGAACCTGAAAAGCGACCAACTGATCATTGTTGAAATAGTATTCATCATGCGGTTACAGCGATATGTCCGAAGTTACCTGCGAAAGCCTATTGCTGCAAAATTGCAGGGCTTAGTACTTTCAGCCTTTTGTTGTGTTGTTGGTTTGCTGAATAAAGAATTTTTTTGCAACTGACACGAAATAATATCTCGGAGTCAAGAATTTTGGTTATTAATTATGAGCCAAATGGTCTCAAATTTAATGACCGATTCGACGCCCTATGCTAACCTTCTTCTTTGAGACAGAAGTTAAATTGATTAGTAGGAGGCAAGCAAATGAAGTAACAAACTGTGTGCCCTCGCGAACATACCCGAGGGTTTCTACAGTATCGCTGCATTTTATCTACGAAAGCGAACATGTCACAGACACCGGGTGTCTTTCGAGTGGTATGGTAGCACTTATTAAGTGTGTCATGTGAAGTCTAATCATTTGAGTTGCCTTGTTTCTTTACAGCATTCATTTGTTTCATGAGTCTTCAAACGGGGTAAAGTATGGTTAGGTTCCCAGCAAACCTAATTCCGCCCTACTTTTAAGTAGATTTAAGGACCGAGGATAACGTAGCTTGCCGTATTAGTTAGCAAGTTAACAGCTACACCTCGTAGGGCAACCTATGTAGAAGGCTGCCTAGTTTGTAAGCCCAACCCAAACCCCAACCTAACTCACTCTTGGTCAGTCTAACTTCTCTCCCCGGCTAGCTGTTTCCGGTCAGCACTCGATAACTAGCTGCTGATGGGGCCTTCTCGTTGTCGAATGGAACTGAATGCACAAGTGACTTTAGGTGTCCCCACAAGCAGAATTCACGTGGATTCAGCTCTGGCGAATGTGAGGTATATACATGAGGGCCACCTCAACCAATCCAGAAGCGAGGTAGGTATGTTGAAGCATATAAAAATGTGCGTACATAGGTTAAAACATTAAAAAGTCTTGGCACGACGCACAGGACTAGATAAAAACACACTGGCTACTGATATTTCGGGACATAATGCCTCTGGTCCCATTACTCAAAGGGAAAAATAAAAACAAATAAAATTGGTTCCATTCTTCCTTCCACCCTAACTTCCATCCATACGCCCTTCCTTCCATCGATCCTTAATTCGTTCCTTCTTTTCATTCATCCTTCCTTCCATCCATTCTTAATTCGTTCCTTCCATTCATTCATCCTTCCTTCCATCCTTCCTTTCTTCCATCCTTCCTTCCATCCTTCCATTCTCACATCCTTTCTTCCTCTTTTCCATCCTTTCATCCATTCTTGATTCGTTCCTTCCTTTTCATCCATCCTTCCTTCCTTTTTTTCATCCTTCCTTCCATCTTTCCATTCATCATTTCTTCCTTCCTTCTTTCCTTCCTTCCTTCCATTCTTCAGAAACACGAATGTTTGACACCGTTTTAAAACCAAATCTATTGTTTTGATTTTTCCATGCATCAAGTCAGTTAAAACAAAACCGATTTTAAGATCTGTATGTGGTACGTTGCAAAATACATTGTCTTTTTAGAATAATTTTTCGGATCATTCGGCCGCGTCTCGCTGCGCTCCAGATCATCTCTCTTTGCTCGAGGAGGTTTTCCTAAACAAACTATGACGTCATGAACAAACATGAAGAGGGTTAAAAAAAACCTTGAAGTTATTTTTTCAGGGTTTTTCGCGTTTTTGAGGGTGATAATATCAAGTTACAGCGATGAAAATAGGACTGTACTGTGCGCAATTTAATTATCTTTCGTTTGCTCCTACTCCCATCTTTGTAGGTGCTTCGATTCCAGAGGAGTAGAGGTACAAACACACTAACACACACGCACATCATACGTCCTTAATGATGTAGAATTATTTTCACGGCCGTCTGCATATTTTGAGTGTTGGCTGGAGCTGAATCGGCCTTCGTAAGCTGTGTGGCCCGTTGATGGGTTAAAAATTAATCAGGCTCCCCAGTCGTCCACATCTTCAATTCCTGCGCTTATTTCATCTGCCGTTGCAGTTTCCATTAACTTCCCCAAAATTGTTTGGTCTAATTCTCGTAAACTTTCTTCCCTTCTTTTCAATTCTTCAAACAATGTTCCGACTAACTGATGCTCCTTATTTTCTACCGCAGTGTCCAATTTTTGCCTCAATTTAGTTAGTGCACTGCGAAAACCTCCTCTTAATTTTTTTCTAATGTCCATTTTGCTTCAGCCCAGTTAATAGTCACTAACCCTCTTTGTCAACCTAATTGTTTTCACTCTCCACATCCCGGGCTTCGGCACCATATTTTGTCCCAGAATGGAGAAAACACAAATTTGAGGAGTCCAAAATAACGGCTTGGCTTTACTTCTAACTTAGCTATCTTCCCGTGGTTACATATCCATCCAAAACCAAAACTGGCGTAAAAAGCCGCCAGGTTTCCAAAAAGAATAGGCCTTTGATGGTAGTGATATCATTCAACCAGGGAAAGGCCGCCAAGGTTAATTCTATTAGCCAAGTTAATCGCATCGACTAATAGTTCGAAAGTTAAATAAAAACTAGAAGATTGCTATTCGCGGTAGCAATCTTCAAGTTTTCATTTAACTTTCGAACTATTAGTCGATGCGATTAACTTGGCTAAAAGAATTAACCTTGGCGGTCTTTCCCTGGTTGAATGATATCACTACCTTCAAAGGCCGATCCTTGTTGGAAACTTGGCGGCTTTTGACACCAGTTTTGGTTTTGGGTGGATATCACAACTTTCATAGGACTGTGAACGTACAAAAGGTTACAATGTCTTATCTTCATCTGTACCTTTTTTTCTGGAGAAATTTTATATCCATAAATTTTCACATTGATAATTTTCAAATTTACCATTGCCAATTAGCCGTTAGATTACCCGAATTGACACGGCTTAGTTTATTGTACGGCCATTCTTCACATGCTTAAGTTTCTTCAATCTATTTTTGCAGACAATGGCTACTAATCGCTGATTTCGTTCGCTTCGCTCACTCATCACCGCATGACCTTTAGTTATCTTGTTTATCGCTGCACCTTCCCCTTACTTTTCCGGATTTATTCTCGACATGATATGATATGCTTGCAGTTGCTTGCAGTTCATAGACACATGTACCTTACGACTGTAAACATGCAAAAAGTTAAGCGCACCGTCTTTTATTGGACTCTACCGGTTTTTTTTTTGAAGAATTTTATGTCTATAAATAATTAACTGTTACATCAGCAAAACTGAGGATTTTTCATAAGCTTTCTTTGTTTACAGTTTGTCATGCAGAAATCACTGAAGTTCACTGTTACTAAAACATCAGACCGCAAAGCGCATGGAGTACGTATTGTTGCATAACGATCATCTAACGTGCATCTCTATTCTTACGCAATGTATACAACAACGTAAATGGCTGATTATTTTGTACTTCGTTACAGTTCAGCTTTTAGTTCGTCCAGGCCAGGGTAGATTAAGTAGGTAGTGACGCTTTCTGAAAACAGGGGCTAAAAAAGACCTGCTTCCACCAACGGCACCAGAAGGCAGCACTTGTCTAGTCCGGGTAGGAGACGAAACTTGAAACAAAAAAATGGCAGCGTCGTTGCCATGGTAACCATTGTAATAACGACAATACCTGGGGAAATAGACGAAAATCTCGTGCGTGAGCGACATCCGAAGTTGAAGAACTCATTCTGTCTGTGTTCGATTCAAACTGTGTATAGATCGTTACAATAAACTACGGATGCAGCTTCGGCCTGAACGGGCGAAGCGCATGCTCGTCGGGCGTTCTCGGAACACAAAACCATGTGTTAAAGTTAGCTCCACTCGTAACGACAACCCGTTTAAACGTTGAATGTTGGATTAAAAAAGTAAAACGATCAGCCAGTTCTGATCTTTCTTTAAATGATTTTAATGTCCTAATCTGAATTATGGTATATTTTAAACGATCAATTTTGTATTCTTACCGTTATCAATTTGTTTTAGTGAAGCTAAATAGTTTTAAACCCCATGATGCTTTGTGCTTTCGTTACTTGGCGACAGCACCCTCTGGCGGTAAATCTCTAAGAGCAGGTACAGTCCCGTCCAAAAGTAAATGAACATGGCATTGTTGATGCAAATGCGTGCTGTAACAATGCAGAAAGCGAGCTGCTAGAGATGCATGAATGTCACTTTGACCCTTTCCATTGTTAGAGAACGGTGTATGGAGTGCCAAGAAGGTCAAAATATCGCTTCAGTAAAGAATTACAATTACTGACTAAAGAAGTTAAGAAATATACAGTTCATAGATTGCTTTTTGAAATTCTTTATAATTTATGTGTCAGGGTTAATATCTCTTGTTGCAGTATTTAATTTTTCGAATTCATTTCCTATTAATTCACTGGAATTAAAAGAACAGATCACCTTCGTGTATTCCACAGTTAATATCTATTGCAGCATTGACGTAGGCATAAATAAATAAATGTAGCGTAAATCGTCACACAACGATAATGGGGGGGGGGGAGTAACGAAAAGCAATACTTTACTACATTTGTTTATTTGTTTACATACGTTTAAGCAAATGTTACAAAGTGAGTCACACACGAAAGCCAACATGGAAGCGGCCCCCTTTAAATAATAATAGGGCCAATTTTCTGGTTCCAAAATCCAGTGCTGAATGCGAAAAACGTTCACATTTTCCTTTAGTGTAGTCATGATGGCACATGTAAAAATGTTACTTTTACGAGTGGCACTGCGACTTCATCAAAGGAAAATTAGGAATTTTTCTCAGTTTTATTTTTTATTTGTAGTTAGGACCACTTTTTCGCACTAAGAATTGGATTTGGCTGCAGAATATTATGATAGCTATTGTTTTTTCTTATTTCTTATTTGCTTTATTTGAAAAACTTATAAACCGTAGACTTAAAAAAAAAGGTTGCGCGGTTTTTATGGACCACTCTACTGTGTTTAAATTAATTGTTATGTTAAACTAAGGAAAGAGCTGCCGGAGGGGGGGGGGGAGCCTTAGAAACCAA
>JAHWFP010269530.1:11287-28482 GCA_023313725.1 Lithobius niger
AGAAACCAAGCTAGGGGGCAAAATTTTTTGCATAAATAACTTCGGCGTTTTTATGTTAACAGTAAAACTGAGCGATTTGCCGAAGTTATTTCTTGTAAGAAATATGTTGAGTTTTTCGTTAATGAAACGAAATGAGTGGTTCACAATGGTGGCTCCTTTGTGTTTCTTCGCTTGTTCTCTTCGTTGAGATTAGAACAGCTTTTAAAACAGCCAATAAGACTACAGACAGGATCACCCGGGTCTTGTAGTATAACTAAGGCCGGCTAGAAAGAAAGCTTCAAGGCGTCAATACAGGACCATTGCAATCAAGTCAACGCTGTAGCGTACAGCGCAAGTTAGGCTGGGACTGTTTCTGTCCAAGCAAAAGGTGAAAGGAATTTGGAAAATAGGTGGTTGTAAAAGTTACCTGTTATATTGGATACGGGTGAAAATTGGATGGGGGGCTAAAAATTGATTGGTAACTTGTTACCTGGCAACTAAGCGTTTACATGGTCGTACTGTATATATGGTGGAGACTTTTGCGTGCTCAGTTGGCCTTGTTCTAAAGATTTGCCTGTTTCTTTAGCAGTCAAGTGGAATTTTCTGAATGGCACGGAGTTCATTCTGTAAGTCTACTCAGTTCGCGCTACTCCAATACTTTTACAACGTTGTCTTCCAGTAAGTGTGCTGCGAAGCAGAGCAAAAACGCTTCTCGTCTTGTGTTGGCTACTGTCTGTCTGTATATCTGTTTTTCTGTATCCACGATTGAACGAATTATCAGTTTCATTCCAAATTTTTGTTATGCTTCTCTGAAACTTTGTAGATTTATAAAAACAAAGAAAGTTTTTATTTGTTATTAGTAAAAAAGAGAATTTTTAATTTTTATGTATTTTTTATATTCTGGTCAGTGATCCTACTGATTAAAATTCCTACTTTTAAAATTTTTAAGTACTGCTACATGTGTGCCTATCAAAACGGAAAGACAAATGGGCTCAATAAATAGACACAGTTGAAAACTAGTTTCGTTGTCTTGTGAACTGCCTAAGTGAGAATTCAACTCTCGACCTTTGAAACCACGTGAAGCCCTCGGCCTACAACTAAAAGACGTGACACACGGGTGACACATAAAACGATACTTAAAAGCACTAACTTTCAAACTAATAATGGTAGAAAATTCTACCAATACGCCAAACTTATGAGTCTTCATGACTTTTTTAAAAATGTATACAGATTTTTGTTGCTGTACTTATGATGCGATCTGTTTTTGAAATATTCAGAGCAATTTGCTAAAGAGATAAAGCATGTTCCCTGCTGTGAGTCGATTCTCTACAGCTCAGTTAAACATTCCGCTGAGGTTTGGTAAGACTTTATTTTAAGCATTGTTTTTCCAGACGTAGAAGATAGCTTTACAAGACATGCTACTCTACCGATCGCTACCAAATAAAATATCTCGGATACCTGCAAACCTGTTTGTGGTATGAAGTTCATATTCGAACCAAAAATTTCACTGATTAATGTTCTGAGAAAATTGTTCTGAATCAAAACTCTTATTTCAAACATTCTAATACACAGACAGAGGAAGCTGTGTAGCTTGTTTACGTTAAGGTCGTTTTATGGGTTAAAAGCATTTAAGTAAAGTGGGGGGGGGGGGATTTACAATAAGATATGTTAAAGACCAAACAGTGGGTAGTTTGTATTTAGCTCTTTCTCATCGGCATTCCTCCATAATATTAAACGAGATGCGCAAATAGTCTTTGTAACACTCCAGTTTCAATGCCTAATTGTTTCAAGAAGCTGATCTGGTCGATGACTAAAAACGGAATCATGGATAATTGAGTGTCAGTGTGTGCCAACCACGGAAGTATGAGAGGCTTGTGGAGGTTTGACGCACTCCCAGCCGAATCCATGGTGCCAAAATAAGAGAGGAACCAATTTTGTTAGGAAATTCCAATCTGAAATCCCATGATCGTTTACATGCCACAATCGGCATGAGCACGAGGATCACTGGGACCCTTTTCTTTCCGAATATGCCATGGTTGGCTGAGTTCATTCCAGAACCTGGGACCACCGGCATACGATACCGTCGTGCTAACCATCTGGACACCTTTCTGCAAGTGTCACAGGCTTTCGGACTCTTCCAGCAGCAAATGGATCTACTCTGGACAATAGCTCGACTCCCTGTGGTGTTCGAAGGTTTCCCAAATCGAATCAATGGGTTCGCCCCTTCCTTTACTAGACTTCAATCTTCTTTTAAAAAAAAATTGTTGTAGTGTTCAAAGTGAGCCAGTTCATACAACTAGCAGTTTGCATCAGATGATGGAAGGCTCCAAAAAAAAATTTAAAAAAAAATTACTTGAATATAACAATATTGTTACCGGGTGAAGCAAACTCACGCAGCAAATAAATGTACCAAAAATTTCAACCCTGTATCAATCTGTTTTGATTCGATATAATTTATAAGCTATAATGATTGAGCTGGCATTGGGCACGTTTAGTTAGTTTATAAAACATCTTTAGTTGTAAATCAATAATACAGTTTTCTTGTGTCTCAAATTGTTCGAAATAATCTCGTCTTTGAGTATGTAACAATCTTTTATCCATACTAACTTTATAGCGGTGCAACAGTACAATAACGAGCACGCTCATTTCGCACGAATCAGCATTTCTCTATAGCACAGTCATTGTTTAAACAACAATGCAATGTTCATTTACTTATGGACGGGACTGTACTTCTTTGGGACCAAATGTGTACCGTTGTGAGAGAAAGAGCGGCACTACCTATTTAATCTACCCTGGTCCAGGCTGTTACAATAAATCTAATGACTAGGGTTGAGTGTCTAAGCCAAATTGTTGCTTGAAATCTTTGGTTGCAACAGGGAAAAGCAACAAAAATTTAATTTCGTGGTTCCTAATTTCAAAGCCCTCCCACGCATTTATCCTGACACCTATAAGCCCCAAACTAACAAAAGGACAATGTTAAGATCACCATGCATTCGCGTGTAAGCTTTCAGCTGTGTAGGCCTTCCCAATTGTTCATTCTATAGGATTTAACATGGGGCCAGCGTTACTATACAGTTACTAGCTAGTTACTAGCTAGTCAGTAACATAACAAGTGGCTACAGTGACTGCCTAGTCACACCGGTATTCTGTATAGTTCCTCCACTTCCAATGTTGAGGCACACACCTCTATCATGCACTGCAACAGCTATCTCTATTATACTAATCTAAAAGCAGTAGCCATCACAATCGTCGGTTAAAAATGTGTTAGCTTTTAGGCCTATTTTACGTTTTAAGCCTTGTCAGCTTTTAGGCCTAATTTTAACCAGCAGTTTTAATTTTGTACGTAGCAGCTAACGGAGATATCGATTGGTACAGTAAGCCTATTCATTTTTGCAACACGGTGCGCCTACAGGATCCCAGTTACAGTGTTACAACGTAACGTGCAACGTAGCCTATATAGATCAATGGTAGCTGGGAAGTGACGAGAGAGACGATTTTGGTGAAGTCAATAGCGACTCGTAGCAACTTGACGTTGCCATGGTAACATGATTTAGGCCTAATTTTCATTTTTAGGCCTAATTTTAAAAATGCAGTTTTAATTCCGTAAGTAGCAGATATAGACCTAAAAGAAAATTTGGTTCGACGATAGGCCTATTGATTCATGCAACAATGCGACGAAATGATTTTAAACGAAGCTAAAATCCATTTGTTTTTATTGAGTATTACCTTACGATTTTAATTCGACGATCAAGTGTTATTATTTAATTTAGTTACGTCGAAGAATTCTATTAGCAATAAGGAAGTAATGATGTTTTAATTTGCCATGTTGTTTAACTAACTTTTCACACTGAATCTAATGTTGTAAACAATGGTCGTCAATATCTGGTACCGTTGCGAAGTTGAAAAAAAGCGACGGACGGACGGACGGATAAAGTCGTTGCAATAGTCTTCTCAGCCGGTATGGCTGTACAGAAGACTAAAAAACACTGTTATTGACACATCTTTCTCTCTATGAATGGTGGGCACTCATCGTTTAACTTTTATTTCTTTCTTTATCCCTGCACCTTTCCCTTACATTTACCACAGTTTCAAAGATTTCTGTCTCATTGGGATTTATCCTCAACATGCCAAAATATGCTGCCAGTTGCTTACAGTAAACAGACACATGTCTTCCAGTGAGCCACCTTTTTATCATTAGCAGTAAATTTTTTAACAATCGGGTGTTTACAATGGGATGATCTACTGTTACTAGGCGGCGACATACTAGCTTGTGTCTAGATATAATTTTCCTTAACAAAATAAATCCTTTTACGTAAAAAAGGTATTGATAAACCATAAACCATAAATAGGCAACAACTATTGTTAACACTTTCAGTGACACAGCCCGTGTGATGGCGTGTATTGTGAAATAAATACTGTAAAATAAATCAATAAATAAAATCAGGCCAATGGGATAAAGTGAGGATTAAGTCATTTTTTAGCATAATTTCATATTGTGTTGACTCAAAAGAATGAAAAAAGAGAAGGAACGCAGAAGAATTTGCCTTTAAAGACCCCCTCCCGACACTAGGCTGCATGTTATGTACTTTAGAACGAATTATTGTAATCTACCCCTTTTTTTAAATTCATTGATTTTTTTTAGTAAAGGAAGTTCACGAGGCACATCTCACGCCCTTCTCTTCCTGTTAACAAAGGCTATGGCATGAAAGGCTCGTTTGTAACTTTAGAAACTAAAGGGCTGCTTCACAATGAGCTGATTTGTTTATGTTGTTATGTAACGTCATATTTCAAGCTATACCGAAATGTGAGAAAAGACAGTCTGGCTTCATATGATAATGATGCGTGCAGCTTTTGTTAAAGAAAAGCTAAAATGATAATACGGTTGGGAACGATACCGACAAAAATTATGTTTCTATTTTGCTTAATACATAAATAGCGTCACTGTCTGTGAACGCCAAATTTTACCAAAACCTCTGCAGAAAGCAACGTCAAGTAAGTACGGCAGGAATAGAAGCGAAACTGCAGTAAGAAGGTAAGTAAACAGACACACTGTCGTACCATCAGTCAATGCCTTCTATACGAAAATAATTCAATATCTTCATATGGCTGAGAATCAAACCCGCGTTTTCCTATAACGGGTCGTCTGCTCGAACCTCTGAGGTATCAGAACCCTGATGGCAGAATTGGGTTCGATTTCCTGCCAATTGATAATACGTGACGTCGCACAGGTTTTTCATTGAAGTTCTTGGAAGCTACGACAGGTGTTTGTTTATGTAAAAATATTTGTTTGTTTATGTAAATATTTTTTAATTTTTAATTTTTTTAATTTTAATTTTATTTTATTGTTGTTTTATCTTTGTATATCTTTTAGCTTGGTCAGTTCTCCCCGCCGCCCCTTTAATACCCCGTTTTAAAAATTATTGTGCCATTTACTTTCTTTTGTCGGCATCCTCCACGTCCCACTTTTAGGCTGACTTTTAGGGATCGTGTCCGATCCTTGCCAGACCTGTTGCTTCGCAACAAATATTTTTATTTATTTATTTATTTATTAAATATGGCATCATTTTGTATGTATAAAATTAATTCAGTATTTAAATGCTAGTTATTGCAGCCCTTTTGTCATAACTGGCTGGTGTTTACGAATTATATGACAGTTATTATCGAGCACTTTTCGAAATACAGGGAATCGTCTAAGGTGGCGCCATTGTTTTCTAGATACGAAAATAGCAATTGATAATAACTGTCCAAATGGATCGTTCAGACTCTGGACAACATTGGCTATATTACTCAAGTAAATTCTTCGATACTAATAGTATAGAAAATGTAGTGGTTATACACTAATAGTAGAAAGAAAGAGAAAGAATAATAAATAATGAGTTCCAATTTTGAGGCAAGTTCAGAATTGTAAGTTGGGAAGGAAGGACCAACCTCCCCCGTGCTCCCATTGAAACGCTAGACAAAGAATCCAATTCGCCAAGCCTTACGCATACTCCGTTAACTAGGCGTTTTCCTCCAGTCTGCCAGGATCGACCAAAAAATAAGGTTTTATTCGACCATCCTGGCTATCGGGGAACGCATTGTTAAGGTCCTGTATTATATATTGTATATAATTTTTGGCAGAGTATGCTCCTCATATTTTCTTGTTACTCCAACTGCTGACAGGAAATATCAAATTCATTGATTCTATAAGCTCACACTTAAATTCATGTACATTTCTGTTTAGATTAGCGACGTCCTTCCCAATGCAGATCAGCGGTGTGAATTTATTAGGCGTCGTTTGGTTACCAACATGCTTAATAATAGCAACTTTCGGATATGCCGATGCATACGGCAGTGCCAATGACACAACGGAAGAAAACGTACGGTATGTGATTCATTTTAACTGTAAGATATGTAATTTTACTACAGTTACATTTATTACATGTACTGCATGAACTTAAACTTGGGCGATATTCCAAATTTCCAAAAAGTAATCTTGCTACGACGGTAAATTAAAATGAAACGAATGTTTGCTTATTTATTTATTTTACAATCTTTGAAAAGGTATTGAAGAATTGAAATTGATCAGTCTTCGCACTATCGCAAACCACACACAGGTTAAGTAAAAAGTCCCTTGCACCCTACCAAAAGCCCTACAGCATTGGAATTACGCACCTTACTCATAGGACCTTTTTTTGTTCTTAAGGTGGAGGCCACTGCATGAGCTTGCATTGGGGCGCTCTGTCGCCCTGCCCCCTCCCCCCACCCCCCCCCCCCCCCCCCGGGTACCAGGTTTAAATTTTATGTCGGAATTTATGTCGGAGCTTTTAAGCCTGCAAAAAATTGTGGCAGTTCCAATCTTTTTTTTTTACTTTTAGTGTTTTTGTTGTGAACTAACCCACAATTCGTGGCCGAAACTTAAATAATATTGCATTTTCTGTGACATTGTAAGTGTTTGCTAGTCAGAGAGCATATTTGTCACAGACAACTTCCTGGTCTTTGGTTCATTCAGTTCAATCCTAGAGTTGAGTCCTAGGAGAAGTTTTTTACTTCTGTGTTCTTAATTTTTTTTGCCAACCTCCTTTCCATGTTTTTTCTCTTGCTAAATATCAGTTCATTCCCAGAGTTCAGGGGTTCAGGCGGTTATTGTGTTTTCAATTGTTCTTTCATGTTTGTCAATACATATTAACCTAATTATTTTAGCATTACATTGTCCTCAATGGAATGTCTCCCTGGAGGTTTTTTGGTGGTATGTAGCATCCTGCTTGCGTGTCCCTATTGCGCATTTGCAACGCATTCCTCCTCAATATAAGCAAGACCATGGGCGGTTCTATCATTCATTTTCCTCCAGAGGTTCCTTCCGTTACCTCGTTAGTCTCCCTTTCGTCCATGAACTTGGATTTTCGCCTTTGCGACATCTGCATTTCGCGACATCTACATGGCAACCGCCGAAGACGCCGCTGCTCTGCTCCCTCGTCGCCTGCTGACCGCTGTACACCCGGCCTAGTCGGGCACGCCCATGTCGTGAATGACGAAGACGACTCACCGCTTCAAGACGGCCAACGTACCCCTCCGCCGGCTGACATCCTGTCCTTAGAGGAAGAACTTTGGCAAGCCAAAGCATTTTTCCGTGTAGCTAAATGGAAACTCCGTGAAGCTTCCTCTTCCAGAACTGGCCCCAACTCGCCCTTTTGCGACATCTCTATGGCAGCCGCCGAAGACGACTCAACCCATGACGACCTTACGGCCATCGCCCCAGCTCCTCATGCTGTGCTCTCCCGCCGCACGTCCTCGACGACCGCTGGGCAACAGGTCGAAGCCGGGACGCCTATGTCGCGAATGACGAAAACGACTCGCTGCTTCAGACAGCCAGTGTACGACTCCGCCTCCCGATCCCGATCTTGGAGGAAGACCTACGGCAGGCCAAGGCATTCTTCCGTGAAGCTATACAGAAGCTTCGCCAAGACTCACCAACACTTCGACCTTTCAACTACTATTCCTCCCCCCCCCCACCTCTCGTCCACGACTACCACTGGGCGGCCGTCCTAGGCCGGGGCGTCCATGTCGCCTACGATGAAAACGTCACAGTACTCCAAGACGGTCGACAGACTCCGCCTCCTCCCGTTCTACGGCTTTTGGAAGAAGATCTCCACCAAGCCATATTCTTCTCTCGTTTGCCCACGACGACCGCTTGGCGGCCGGCCCAGACCGGGGCGCCAATGTTGCCATCTACGTAAAAAACTAACCACTTCAAGACGGCAAACGACGCCGCCTCCTCCCGTCCTTGCGGACTTGCTTCAAGACCCCCGCTAGACAAACGTTTCTTCCCTGAAGCGAAACATAAACACCGTCAAGCTTCAACCGTGCAGAACTAGCTGTACGCCGTAAATTTTCCATTCAACCTTTCACCAAAACCCGGCTTTCACTTCTCTCCCGTCATGGACGGGAAATGATAGGCTGCACCTAGTCAGTGTTCCCCGAAGGAACGCATATCCTTCCCCGCCGGCCATAGCCACCTTTCACGACTCGTCCTCAGCCCGGCTCCCACTTCTCACCTTGTCATTCACAAGAAATAAAAGGCCGCCCTTCGCGAGTCGACTTCAGCCGGCTTTCACTGATTTTCTGTCTCGGACGAGAAATGAAAAGCCGCAATTAATCAGGGTTTCCCATGGGAAACGCACCTCCTGTCCTGCTGACTCTATACCAGCTTTCGTCACTCACTACAGCCCAACTTTCACTTCTCACCTGTCTTACACAGAATATGAAAGGACGCAGCTCATCAGGGCCCCCTACGGGGAAAACTCCTCCTGATCCACCGCCCCGAATCCATCTTTTCACCTCTAACCAACAATCATGTCGCGACAGCTTCAGCAAATTTGGTCAACTCTCGTCTTGGTTTACTCTGATAACGGGAAAGACCACCACATTCAAGGAAGACATCGTGGCTCCTTCCCCAGCTGGCCGGTAACCTTGGCAACTGCATTCCGCACCATCGTGCCTCCAGGTTTGCTTACGTTTCAGGTCTTCTGGCAACAAAGTTGTCCACCGCACACAAGGAAGACATCAGCCGTCCATCGGAGCTGGCCAGTACCCACGGCAACTACGCTCAAAACAACGTGGACCCTCCTGATTGCCTTTCGTCTCGTCTCATTCGCAACTACAACACACATTTGAGTGAAGAGAGAAGTCGGAAGCTATTAGCATGCCTTGCTGTTCGTCTCGTCCGTGCCTGACCCCACGTCTCGATTGTAACTAAAGAAAAACAGCTGCTCAACACTGAAGCTCGCCTCATTCGCGTCTACAACCCACGTTTGAAAGCCCGTTCGTCCCGACGGTGGCTTTCCCCACGTCTTCAACGAAACTCAAGACAACAGTTGCTGTCCACATTGACACTCATCCCATTCATGTCTAGATCCCACGTTTGGAGTGAAGAGTAAAGTTGACAACCCTTCACACGACCTGCTGTCGCCTCGTCCGTTTCTGACTCCACGTCTCGAGTGAAACTCAAAACAACAGTCGCTGTCCGCTGAAGCCATCCCATTCGTGACCAGTGAAAAAAAATGCAGGATTTGGAATAAAGAATGAAAACGGAAACCATCAACACGCCCGCTGCTCGTTTTGACTGTGGCTGACCCCACGTGTCAAGTGAAACTTAAGACAACAGTTGCGGTCCACATTAATGCTCGTCCCATTCATGGCCAGAACTCACGTGTGGAGTAAAGAGTGAGATCGGAAGCCATTTACACCCCTTGCTGCTCGTCTCGACCGTGACTAACCTCACGTCTCAAGTGAAGATCAAGATATCAGTTGCTGTCCACACTGATGCTCGCCTCATTCGTGACTAAAACCCATGTTTGACTGAAGACTGAAGTCGGAAGCCGTTTATATCCCTCGCTGCTCGTCTCGACCATGGCTGACCCCACGTCTCGAGTGAAAATTAAGACACAGTTGCTGTCCACACTGATGCTCGCCTCATTCGTGGCTAAAACCCACGTTTTGAATGAAGAGTGAAGTCGGAAGCCATTTACACCACTTGCTGCTCGTCCCTACCGTGGCCAATCCCACGTCTCGAGTGAAGAGTGAGACAACAGTTGCTGTCAACACTAATGCTCGCCTCATTCGTGGCTAAAACCCACGTTTTGAGTGAAGAGTGCAATCGGAAGCCGTTTACACCCCTTGTTGCTCGTCTCAATCGTGGCTAACCCCACGTCACGAGTAGAATTCAAGACAACAGTTGCAGTCCACACTGATGCTCGTCTCATTCGGGGCTAACACCCACGTTTGAAATGAAGACTGAAATTAGAAGAATTTTATATGCCCTGCTGCACGTTTCAACTGTGGCTGACCCCATGTCTCAAGAGAAAGAAAGACAACAGTTGTTGTCCACAGATGCACGTCACATCCGTGGCCAAAACCCACGTTTTGAGTG
This sequence comes from Lithobius niger, assembly GCA_023313725.1. Taxonomy (NCBI): domain Eukaryota; kingdom Metazoa; phylum Arthropoda; class Chilopoda; order Lithobiomorpha; family Lithobiidae; genus Lithobius; species Lithobius niger. Next base: position 21,675 of record JAHWFP010269530.1, read on the forward strand.
ACGACAAAGTCAAAAGACGTTTGCCCTTCTCGCTGCTCGTCTCGATCGTAATTGACCCCACGTCTCGAGTAAAACACCAAAGCAAAAAATTGCTGTCCACACTGATACTCGTCTCATTCGTGGCAAACATCCACGTTTAAGTGAAGAGTCAAGACGGAGGCCGTTTCCACCTCTCACGACGTTTTCTGTCCATGGCTAGCCTCAAGTCTCGAACAAAAATCAAGACAACAGTGGTCATCCACACTGCTGCTTGTCTCATCCGTGACTAAAAACCCACGTTATGAGTGAAGAGTCAAGACAGATGACGGTTTTCAACTCTCCCAAGTTGTCTCAACCGCAGCTGTCCCTACGTCTCGAGCGGATATAAGACACCTGATGCAAATCAAACCGGTGCTCGTCTCAAACATGGTTAAACCCACGTTTTGAGTAAAGAGTCACACGGATGACGCCTTCAACTCTTTCGACATCTCCACCATGGATAACCCACGTTTCAAGTAAAGATTATGATGACCATTGCTGTCTACACTCGTCTCATTCGTGGTTTAGAACCACGTTTGAGTGAGGTTTTCAAGACAGACAACGTCTTCATCTCAAGTCGCTCGTCTCGATCTTAATCAAGACACATCCACGGCACAACGCTTATGCATACCTGTTCCAACGATTCGAACTCCTTCTACAGGTACTGAAGGAAGCCAAAGGAAGCCAAAACTTTATCCTCCTCAGAGCCCCTTCTTACCAAACTTCTCATCAGTAACTCTTCACCCAAATCCGGGATTCCGAGCCTGAACGCTTTTAAACTGCCCCGTCTCCGTCTCAACCTCGCCCGAACCTACACGTGAACATCCGAATAAACGGAAACCTACTTTTCCTACCTGGAGACTCACAACAGCAGAAACCTTTGCTACAATGTTCTCCCGTTGGAGAAGAAAAACAATCGATGTCAACAATGACAAAGCCAACCTAAAAGGAAAACAGCAACAGCACACGACGTCACAGCGATTTCAACGTCATGGGCACACCATAACGCCATTCCAATAGAAGAAATCATACAGGCGGCTTCCTAGCGTCACTCAACGACATTCACCTCCCACTACCTGAGGAACATGTCAAGTGAGGAAAAAGGGACTACACCGGCTAGGACCAATCGTTGCAGCCAGAACTATGGTCAATCCCCCTTAAGCACATACAGAACGAAGCAGAATCATGCCATCCCATGATGGAAGCATACCATCCAAAGAAAGAAGCAAGCCCTCCATAGAACGTAGCAAGCCATCCATAGAAGGAAGCAAGAACCCAGAGCCACCAATCTCCACGAATGAGATCCAACTTCCTGTTTCATCACCTTGTTCCGAATAAAGTGCGAATTTTTTTACCATAATAGAAATGTGTGGGGGAACGCCTGCTTGCATCCCGGGGCGCCCCGTCAGATCGGTGCCCACCACCACGTTTGACGAGGTCTCCTGATAATTCTAAAATTATCAGGTCAATATGTTTTGGCAAACAAGAAAGAACATTTTGCCGGCCTCCAGTCTGGCCGGCTAAAAATGGTTTCTTTTTGCTTAAAACATACTTAACCAAGGGCCCGCCCTGCCTCCCCTCTCGAGTCACCGCCTGACAGATTGAGAGGAAAATGAATGCCGGAACCGGCCATGCTCTCCCTTATATTGAGGAGGACTGTGTTGCACATGTGCAATAGGGACACGCAAGCAGGTGGCTACATACCACCGAGAAGCCTCCAGGGAGACATTCCATTGAGGACAATGTAATGCTAAAATTATCAAGTTAAGTATGTTTTAGGCAAAAAGAAATCATTTTTAGCCGTCCAAACTGGGGGCCGGCAAAATGTTCTTTTTACTTCTGTGTTCGTAATGTGTGTTCAAACCACTTCGTCTTTTTTGGTGGGGGAGCGGGGTCCCCGATGGTTATTGGTTTTAAAAAGGTTTCACTCTTAATATATTCTGGCAATGAATTTCCGGCGAGTCATGAATGGTTGAGATTTTTTCTGTGGTTTTTTTTTTTTTAAATATTTTGTTCGGATTTTTTTGAATGGGTATATTTTTCAGTGGACTTTTAAGGGAATATTCGCCTGCTACCAGGTGAAAGTGCTTGATTTCTTTAATTTATGGAAGGTGTCAGGAATCGACTGCCCACCGAAGGGGTGTTAGCGCCATGTTTATTTTAAGGAACAGACATGGTATCTGGGTGAGGGAGCGTGTGTGTGTGGGGAGGGGGGGGGGGGCAGGGCGCCACAATGCAAGCCCATGCAGTAGCCCCCATCTTAGGGACAAACCTTGTTCTTGTGTGTGAGTTGTGTAGTGGGTGCACCGGACAATTCCTGGTGCTGTTGGACCTTTGGTGGGCCTGGCAGCTAAATCTAAGATGTAATAATGCACACCCCATTTATCTAATTGGCATGCCTTTCTGCAGTCATGTTGGCCGGGCTATACGCATATTTCCCCAATTGGAAGCAAACGTCTGTTATCACAGGAACAAGCGAAAGTGTTTTATCAGTGGGTAGAGGGGGCAGGATGCCCCAATGCAAGTTTATCGGTTGGCTCCCATCTTAGGGATAAAACAACGTCCTATGAGTCAGGTGCGTAATTTCAATGCTGTAGCACTTTTGGTGGGGTGCAAGGGACTTTTGACTCACCCTGCATAGCACACCACGCAAGCCAGGTAGGCCATAGGTAAACCTACACTGAGTAACCTTAATAAAGTCTATATCCTGTAGTAAGGGAGAGACCGGTACAAACTAGCATACTCAAACAGTGGCCTAACAAACCATGAGAGCCGACACTTTTACTGTGAATGTAATCTGAAGTGATGCAATGATTTACCACAGGCATCAGTTTGTAAGCAGTAGCAGTAATTTAGATGTAGTATTCGGATGACATAATTGTAAATCACACTGAAGTCTTTTACTTCACTTACGTGTGGAGGTGATAGGTGCAAATATTTTGGTGCAAATTATCTCAGTCCAGCATTGAACTTTTTTGGCATTTAGTTGTGGCAATTTGAAATTATATTTCGTAGTCCAATTTGAAATGTAACTAATCTCCCTAAAAAGTCAATGGTAGTCTGCCGATTGATGGTGGCAGATTTCATTTTAAGGTCATCTGCCAATATATAATTATACAAAAATTCAAATAAAACTTCTGATAAATTTATCAAAACTAACAAGAATAATTATCGAACTACATAAGAACTTAAAAGCGAGTTATAGAAAACAATATCTTACATCATATCCAAAACCTTTAAAACTGAGTACAAATTGCTTTAAAAACTGTCTCAAATTCATTAGATTGTCAGGTATGGGCCAAGCAAGCAAAGCGAGCGAGATCGAAAGCGAAAGCAAAAGTGTGTTCTAAATTTGGATTTTGTGTCGGGTTGTCGGTGTGTTTGCATCTCTGGGAAATGATTGCGTTCCAAATTTTACACTGATTGGTTGAAATTTCATAACAATAGAGTTCTGTTGAATGGAATTCAAGAGTTCGAAGGTGAAATTCCTGTCTCAGTTGTTTCCCTGAGATATTCTAGTTTTCTCTTGGATGGCTAAACCGATATTTAGTAGCTGCATTGAGGGAATCCAATCTATATGGCTGGTTACAAGGCTCCGAGCACTGTAACGAGTAAAATATCATACTATGAATGATGCAGTAAGCCATTTCACAATTACGTAATAACTCGATCGCTTCTATCACCATGTATATACCATTCCTCCAAAAGAGGTAATAGAGCCGTCCACATGAGTGCATAAAAATCACTGTAGGCACCGTTTGGAGCATACTGGGCAGAAATCATAGAAGTGGAGCACAGGCCAGAAGTTATCTAGCGAAATATATTCACAATTAAATTTTGCAACACAACGAAAAACACGGGCACTGTGCCATTTCTCGCCCGTCTGAGCAACTGTGATCGCAGAATTCAGGTAAACGCCTATAGTCGGCCGAGAGATGCTACCATTTAATACTTTTGTGATTTGGTATTTTAATTGTCTGTTTGTCGGTGTATGTTTTTTCTGTTTGGAACACAATAACGTCCGTACATTTATTCTGATTTGGTTCATAGCGTTGAAGCATGAAAGAAATACGTTCGATGGGTGCCAAAATTTGACTTAGAGCACTGGGCAATAATCATATAGGTAGAACAGTATTCTGCGGAGCACTGGACAGAAATCATTTAGATGGAACCGTATTCTGTAGAACCCTGTACAGAAATCATACATATTTCTACCCTGTGAAAATAGTAAATGAATTAACATGTTATGGCGTTTCTCCATCGGCCGAATAACTCTTCAGAAATCAATTAAATGCCTAGTTTCTTAAATATTGTAGGTAAGCAGTAAGTTCTTGTGCGCTTTCCATACTTGTTTTGTGCAGAAGGAACTGTAAATTTATGCGGCGTCTTTCCAAATACTTCAGGTAGTCTATATCTACCCCAAAACAAAACTTGTTAAGGATTTCCGCCAAGCTTTTCGGCCGTGTGAAGTCATGATATCAAACGCCAAGCTCTTTCGCCAAGCTAATTCCACTGAGTAATAGTTCGAAGGTTAAATGAAATATATGAAAATTGCTTACAGCACAATTTTCAATTATTTTATTTAACGTTGGAAGTATTAGTCGGTGGGATTAGCTTGGCGAAAAAGTTTGGCGTTTGATATAACGACTTCACACGACCGAAAAGCTTGGCGAGAATCCTTAACAAGTTTTGTTTTGGGGGTAGACATCAGATGTTTTTGGTGCAAATTGATGAAATCCATTTGTTTTTCTTAGTAATTATGAGATGGAAACACCAATCTAGTTTTCTGGTCCATTTCCTTTTTTAACTTAAAAAGCAGTTTTTGAGATACAGACTGGGGTTGAGTTGTGGCGATTGCCTAATGACGTCAAGTCCCACTCGAGTCGTTTATCTGAATGGGTCATGCGTCTCAATTATTAGCGCCAGACCGGAAGTGCCTGAATAGCAGTCGATGTTCCTTGATTTTCAATGAGAACACGTACCAGCAAATTGTAGGCTTTGGTAGGCAACAGTTTATGATTAAATCGAATGCATATGAATAGATCTAGGTACTTGACTAAAAATGTTTGCCAATTATGTTTCTGTATGAAAAAAAAGTTGAACCGGAACTGGGCCAGCTTATTTCAGGTTTTGACAACATCCACAGAAAAAGGAATTCTATCTGTTGTTCGGCTTTGGGCGAACCATTGAAAAAAAAGCGGCTACTTTACGGTTCGCCGGCAAGGCAGTTCCAGTATTATACGTGTATCGGCAATTCGGGTAGTTATGTGTCTCCTGGTAATGAGGTAATTCTTGTATAATCGATTATTTAGTGTAACAGTTTTTGTAGTATCAATTCGACAAACGTGTGAGGCAACATGGTAGTGCATATTAGGTGCGTAGCTAACGGATTTAGTAGGCAGGGGCAGCGCTTACACAATAAAGGCAGAATTATAAATTCATTCCACGATCACTTTCGATAGTAAAATAAACAATAGAGGGAACAAGTTTACTTTACGCACATGGTCCGAAATTCGAAAAAAAGAGAAAAACACCTACCTTAAATTTTCACGGAAGGAACTACAAATTGATCCCAAAGTGCAAAAACTCGTTAAATCATCATTATCATAACCTAACCAATTAACTGCCCCAGTATGAAATGCCAAACCCCAACCAGTTAACTACCTCAGTATGAAATGCCAAACCCCAAACTTACTTTACCTAACCTAACTGACAATAACAACAAAACCACACGAAACTGACAATAACAACCCACTTATCGAAACTATTTACGAATGAAATATAAGGTGCCCTGCCGGCCCTGCGAGGGAACGCAAACACTGTATAGATGTACGAATTGTGGCGCTACAAATCGACCGTTTTAAGTCGTTTTAACACATTTCCGCGCTCTAAAACCAATGTTCCTCTATTTAGGAAGGAGTTGGAGCCATTTGGAATCAATATCGTAAGGATATCGAGTATGTGTCTAATGTAAACTTTAGCCCAATAGAGAGCTTTGTCTTTCGTCTATGAAAATAATAATGTTGCGATTTCATAATGGCAAGCGTTGTTTGATAGCAAGTGTGTCAGATTTTTTTATCCAGTGTGCAGCTTGGAGCATCATAGAAACAAAGTACATTATCTTGTTTCATTGGTACAAGTAACAAAACAGTAAACACCACAATCCAACAGGGGTGGTTCGTTAGTCCGTACGCACAGTTATACTTTTCATTGGCATACGGTAAGGTGGTGGCGATTGTGGGGAGGGGGGAATTGCCTTGGTGTCTAGATGGGATCGACGGATTTAGGGACAAATTCCCCCCCCCCCAAGCTGTGCCAAAATATTATTAATTTTTTTTATTCATTTACATTTTGTTTTATAAATTTAAGTATTTTCTACTGAGGTCCATTTTTCAGAATGAGATGTTTTTCTTGGGTGTGATGGTGGGATGGTAGTTGTTGCTCCCCCTCCTCCCCCTCCATGTTTGTATTACATGCCTGAATGTTTAGACCTATTTAGTTGATTTGTACTACTGGAACCTACGTCGCTTTTAATAATAAGAGCGTAATCGGAGCATTGGTTATAATAGTTTCTATGCGTAGCGATTGTGTCCTCCGTTCTTCAAGTGCAGGGGCGTATTTAACGGGGGAAGGAGCCGGGCGCATGGGGCGTCTTCCCCCCCCCCCCCTTCCCAGTCTTCGACGTAAAAGGGCCTTCATGGCAAACTGGGCCTTCATTTGCCAGCCATCAGCAGTAAAATAAAACCAATAACAAAGGACGTTGTTAGTAGTTTCAGCTAGCTAAAAAAAA
>JAHWFP010269530.1:29707-43067 GCA_023313725.1 Lithobius niger
TTAAACCATGCAAATAAAGTCGCTTGTCAACTTCTTTCTATATTTGCATCAAGTGTTCTTAAATTTGGGTAGTCCACTAACTCCCTACTTATTGCTGCATTAAACACGGCTACCTTTTGGTTGCTGCTTTTTATTTATCATTTTTATCGTATTGATCAATGAACTGAATAATTGCTCAAACACAAGTGACGTGTTTACATATTGCATGTCTCATTGTTAGTTTCAAGTTTACATAGACTGGTTAATAATTCAAATCAGTGCTAACCCCCTTTTTTTGAACGCCATACTGCCATCATGTTAGTCTTACGTATTAAATTCTAATCGTGCATACGATACATATCAACATTAAGGATCAGTCCAAACATTAGTCTTAACTGAAAAAAAAGTCAAAATGTCGACTAGTTAGCTGGCTTCAGCATTGAATTCTGACTCGAGATAACTATTTTCGTTCTTTTTACTGATATTGTTGCCATGTTTCTATATTTTATTTATTTATTTTTTATCTTTTTTAACTTGACCCCAGAACAGTGTTCTGTTAAGTTTAACTAACTTTACTTCTCTTGCTTCGTTAATACATCTTGTTTTAATTTTGGTTGCTTAACAACCTTAGGCTGATTATTAGTGACCCCGGTCCATTTCAGGCCTGTGTGCTAAAGCACCAAATGTTTAATTATTATTATTATTATTAATAAAATTATTAATAAATTTTTTTCCGTCAGATGTGCTCTCTGCTGAACCATTACTGTATTTCCCTTCACAACTTGGAGTATTCAAACAAAGGTGATAATTTGTTTCTATAAAGAAACAACAGTGGCAAGCAACAAAATTGCCATTCTGCTCAAACTTCGAATACACTACATCCAGCTTGATAATTTTTTTTTGGCATAAGCAGTTTATGTATTTCTTTATGAAATTCTTGTTCTTGTTAGCTTTCGTTATATTTTGAGGACAGCAGTCACCTTTTTTATATGATAGCATTTCATATTAGTAATGCAAACGAACGGATTTAATGTTCAGTTTGGCATTGTTGCATAAAACAATGTTTAAAACAATATAAAACAATCAATATGGTCATTTGGAACTCCTTAACCCCTGAAGCACTTGAGCAATTAGAAAGGTTCATATGGAAAGGGCACATCTCCGTAGCAATACCTATAAAATGAGCAAAGAACCAGCTTTATTCACCTCATGGAAGAATTTATTTTCGTGGTATAAAAAAAAGCGGAACCTGTAGTAGTAAGTAGTAAGTAATCATATCAAAAAACAAAACTGGTAAAAGGGGCCTCCAAGTTCTGAATGGTTCGGCCCTTCACAGGAGTGATATCAACACACCAAAACATTCGCCAAGTTAATAGCACCGCTTTACAGTTCGAAGGTTAAATGATAACTAGATCATTGCTACTTTCGTCCAAAGTATTATTCGGTGCGATTAAGATGGGGAATGTTTTGGTGTGTTGATATCACTTCTTTGAAGGGCCAAACCATTCGGAACTTGGCGGCCCATTTTTACCAGTTTTGGTTTTTGATGATATCAGTCCTTTTTTAAAAATTGTGTATTAAACTCAACTCCACTACCGTGCAGATGTGTAATAAAGTGGCACGTCCACAAGAAATTGGTTTTCAACAATTTGCTAGTATCTTTTGCCTATAGGCCGAACCATTCTCAACTTGGTCACCTCTTTATAGGTTTTTGGTTTGGTTTTAATTTTGTTGTTATTTGTTTTATTTTGTTAATTTTGATGTGTTGATATCACTCCTTTGAAGGGCCGAACCACTCTCAACTTGGTGGCCTCTTCACCAGTTTCTAGCTTTGTTTATTTTGCTTTGTTTTTAGAGTTGGTTTATTTTTCGTGAATTGGACGTGAATACAATTTCTTTGGCAACGTTGTTTAGATTTATTGTGCTACACTAGTGTTCGTCTGGGCACGCACGTCAGTATACACGTTGTCATTGTCCGAACTTTGGCTGTCCAATGAGAGACGATGCCGACAATACTAACAATGGATATAACAATAGTTTCGCACTTACGCGCCATCCCACGCCATCCTCGTTACATACCTAGGCTCTAAAACATAAAAGGTACGCAGTTCGTATCGTACTGCAGCCATTCGTCCAATTTCATAGCTGGAAGCCTTCCCGTTATCTCGGTTTCGATGAGTAATCACCCTATGGAAATTAACATGGGGATGAGCGGACTAGAATTAACTAGATAGCTAGTTACACATTATCAACGTTATTGAGGGTCATATTTTGCATTGAAAGTAGGTCAGCTGGCATTCCTACACGAGTTATTTTTTGTCAGGTGGCTCTTGATTTTAACACAAGTTAAGCTTTTGTACCGCATTATTATTTTTCCCCAAGTACCTGAAATGTACCCAACTATGCTTCAAGATATAAGACACGTTATGGCGCCGCACTACAATGGTTTACAACCTCGACAAATGAATTGATGTAATGTTTGTTGTGATGATTGTTGCCTAACTTGGCCCAAAACACTAGTGTGTGTCTAGATCTACCCCAAAACAAAACTTGTTACGGATTCCCGCCAAGCTTTTCGTCCGTGTGAAGTCGTGATATCAAACGCCAAGCTCTTTCGCCGAGCTAATCCCACCGAGTAATAGTTCGAAGGTTAAATGAAATATATGAAAATTGCTAAATTGCACAATTTTTAATTATTTCATTTTACGTTTGAAGTATTAGTCGGTGGGATTAGTTTGGCCAAAGAGCTTGGCGTTTGATATCACGACTTCACACGGCCGAAAAGCTTGGCGGGAATCGATAACAAGTTTTGTTTGGGGTAGATATCAGAAATTGTTGGTCCAAATTGAAGTAATCCATTTTTTTTCCTAGCAATTCTGAGATGGAAACACCAATCTAGTTTTCTACTCCATTTTTTTTTTTTTTTTGGCTATCGTTAGATTTTGAAGACAGCAGTCATCTTTTCTTCAAATAATAAGAATTTCTTATTAGTACTGAAGTTTCTTCTGACAAACGCACGGATTTATTTAATGTTCAGTTTGCCATTGTTGCGTAATAACAATGTTTAAAACAATGTAAAACAATCCCTTTGGATGTTTGGAGCTCCCTAACCCCTGAACCACTTGACCAATTAAAAAGGTCCATATGAAAAGGGCACATCTACAGAGCAATACCTGCCAACCAGCTTTATTCACCGCATGGAAGAATTTATTTTCGTGATACAAAAAAGCGTCACCAGTAGTAGTTAGTAGTAGTTAGTATTTAGTAGTAATTAGGCAAATATCGACGTAATTCACGTCGTTTTTTTTCAACAAGAGAACGTTAAGCTGTGTCACTAACAGTGACTTTTATGTTGTCAGGAGACCAACGTCTCCCGATCCAACAAGTTTCAGCCTTTTCTGTCGCATTGTTATTTATCCTCTCATGGCTGAAAACAGCCAAACTCCCTTTGCTGTAAAGACACAACGTGTCTAGTGGTTGCCATGCTCATATATATGTTTTATCTGTATGTTATCGTTTTATCTTGGCAGGCGCACACTAGCGTATGTCTTTATTTGAATAGTTCTGTTTGAATTCTGTTTTGAAGGAATTGTTGTTAACACCACACACTCAACACAACAGAAATAAAAATGGTTACGGAATATACAGTAATAATAGTTTTTATTAGTAATTATTACGTGATTACTCAAAAGTAGAAAAAACTTCAGAAGCAGATACAAATCAACACTCCCTCTCCCTACTCATCTTCACTCCCTCATCCACCTGGCTCACACAAACACGTGTTAAAAGATGTTAATACTAATGCTTGGTGGACTTAAAATGCAAAAGATCAGCTAAGGAAGAGGAATCATAATTATAATCTACAGCTATTAGTTAAAAGCAACTTGCACTAACCAGAATTGCATTCAATGTCACATACCAAAAAAAAAGCTAATATAATAGTAGCATGATAGTACCTAAAACCAGAATTACATTAAAAAAAAGAGTGTAGAACTTTGATTCTACTAAGAATTAGGGATTGACCATGCCACGTGATTCTCTCGATAATTTAATTCAAAACTACTAATAAACAATAAAACTGATACCTGGAATACCAGCATTCTTTGCATTTTTAGCACTATAAACCAATGGATAATGAGGTAAGATATTTTTATTAAAATCTTCAGAAGGTGGAAACATTTTTGTATTACCAAACTTCACCGAGTTGGTTGCTATTCCCATCATATGAAAGGACAGAACGGGAACGCTATTTACTGCCTTTTGTTTCTAACAGAACTCTAATATAATTACAAAGTGATGCACAAAATAGGGATTCGTGTCCATTTCCCGTCACAAATTATTGTTATTATTTCAGATGTCAGTATGATACTGCAGTGGACAAGTTAGTGACCAAATTCCTCAATTTCACTGTTGCCGTTCAAACTCAGGTGACCGTTCTGCAGCAACAGTTCAGCCATCAACAACAGAACAGCACACAAGTGACACACGATCTGAAAAATTTGTACCAAAGATGTGAAAACGAAACCAAAAAGCACGAACGAACAACTGAAGAACATGAACGAGAGATGAGCTGCATCAAACCCAAAATAGAACAGCATGATCAGGAAATTAAAACACTGAGGGAGAAAAACGCTGTTCTTACACAAGTAATAAGCGATGCAAAACTAAAAATTACAGAAAATTCTAAGGAAATTTGCACTCTCAGAGAGAAGAATGCAGTAAATACGCAAGAAATTACCGATCTGAAGGCTAAAATAGCAGAATACGATAAGGAAATTTGCCATCTAAAGGAAAAATTTTCAACCACAGCTTCGCAGAGTGCAGTACACACAATAGGTAAGTTAAGGTGGAATGTGTCGAAAAAATTTTCAGTGGGGGGGGGACGAAATCGTGGAAATAATTCGTCATGTTAATGTCTCACATTTTTTTTCTCAAAAGGTTTAATTGGTTGAACATGAAATATTCATTATTTGAAATCAAAACAAAACCTAGCACTTCAACAATGTTAGTTGTACAATAAATAGACATAAATCTCTGTGAATGATACAAAGGTAAATGAGAAATATATAATTAATGTGGGCCCAGAAAAAAAAACTGTCGATCAAAACGTAATAATGCGGAAAACTTGCTTTAGATATATAGAGCAAAAAAAAAAGATTTTAAATCACATAATATTTGTCCCTCGCAAACGCTGTCGAATTTTGACCAATTTTAGCAATTTTCGTATATTTTCTTAATATTGATCCTGGCTTTCAGTGACCATAATATTTTCACTGTTTCAGTTTAAGAACATAAAAAAATACATTCCCGGTATTGTTAAAACAATATTTGAAGGGGTGAGGATAAGGTAGGGGTCATTTCCCCTCTCCCCCTCCTATCACCAAGGTTATCAGCAATTCAGCATGGTTTTAGAACGTACTAAATTCGTTAATTAATAATTCGAGTTCTTCTTGTGTCAGATGCACGAAATAAATACGTGTATTTGGAGTAGGTTGTGGGATTTGTATGTGCACTAATTTCAATCTTCTACACCGATTAGTTGTTTTTTACTAACTTACCAGGCAGTGAGGAGCTGCCACGTTTCGATGCTATACTTGTACTGGATGAGAACGTAAATTTGTGAATTAACACCTCCCCCTCCCTAACTGTACCAGATACATGAAACGAGTCTGAATGTTTAGAGTACGTTGTGGTTTATTGATTGGTACCTCCTTCATAGTTCAAGAGCTGTTGGTCAAATTCTTATTAATTACCAAAGTGGTAGGATGTGATATTTTTAGCGCTACAGTATCGCAAATGCAATGCATACATAATCAAAGTTACATTCAATTTCTCAACTTCACCCCTGCGTTGTTTTACTCCCCTACGCCCCTCCCCCCCCCCCCTAAAAATAATGGAAAGTCTTTTTTTTTTTTAATCACAACTTGGTTAACATACGGCTTGATTATTGTGTCCTTCCTTCAGAGGGTATGAGGAAAAACCATCAAATTTTCAACTAGCATCCTGACCGTAGCTCTCCGCCCGAAATAAGATACCGTATCACAGGTAGCCAAAAATGATTTTTTTAAAGGGTACTCCGTTTTTCAGAGGAAGGGTGGAACACGGCGCAGGGATGCTTCCCTTGTCACGTTTAACCAGAAATGGTCAAAATGTGTCAAAATTCGACCACGATGTGCGAGGGTGAAATATTAACGGATTTCAACAATTTGTTTTTGCTCTTGATTTTTCTTTATCTAAACAACATTTCCGTTCTATTAATATCCATGAAAAAAATTAACATTTTTTAAACAATTCTCAAATATTTGTCAAAAGTTCAAAATTTTGAGCACGATGGGCGAAGATCAACTGTTATTTGATTTTTTTTTTAAATATTTTTTTTTTACTCTCGATTTGTTTTCACCTCAGGCAAATTTTCCCAAATATTACGATTCGATCAATATATATATATATATATATATATATATATATATATATATTATATGTATATAATATATATATATATTATATGTATATAATATGTATGTGTATGTGTATGTTTATTATATATATATATATTGTATATCAGCGTTTGAGAGGAAAGCTGATGGATTTGACTATATTCGTTTCCCCGACAAAACGTTTTTCCAAACAAATTAAATTTGGTATATCATTCTTGAACTTTCCACACTACATAATTTTTGTTAATTTGAGGTCTCACAACTATGTGGATGGGGCAGTAATGGGGGGGGGGAGGGGGGAGGGCATCAATACTGTTAGGTATCGTCTTCATTTTAGAAGCGAATAATTTGTGGTTTGTGCCTGCTCCTCTTAAAGCAGGAAGTTAAAACGTAATGAGATGAAGATTTCTGACGAATATCTCCCATTATTGTTTAGTGCAGTTTGGGCTTTCTGGATCCACAGTATTTGTCGAATTAATGTCCTTTTCAACTGCTGAGGTTATCTCAGGATGGAGAGGAATAACTTTGAAGGAAATACCTAGGATATTTTAACTCGGTCCATTACAGAACTTGAAAAGCGACCACTTATCATTGTTGAAACAGTATTCATCATGCAGTTAACCTCGGCAAGGATGCTAAAGCTCATTGCTGCAAAATTGTAGGAATTAGTAGTTTTAGCCTGGTGCTGTGTTGCTGATTTGCCAGATAAAGGCTGTTTTTGCAACCTATACGAAACAATATTTCGGCGTGAAGAATTTCGTTTATTAATGAGCCAAACGGTCTCAAATTTAACGGTCGAGTCGATGCGTAGTGCTAACTCCCTTCTTTGAGGTAAAAGTTAAATTGATCATTCGAAAACAAGCAATTGATGTGACAAACGGTACGCCTTCCTGTACGATAGTTACTTCAGTATCATCGCTGCTTTGACATGAATAACTGACGACTTGACTTTTATTGCTGCAAAGGGAACACGGATAGTCCACCATGCCATTCGACACAGGCTTGGATACAACTTGTCATCAACTTCCGAATACTTTCACAGACACCGGGTTTCTTTTGAGTTTTATGGCAGCACGAGACAAGCCGCTGATGGGACCTTCTCATTGTACACTGGAAGTGAATACACAAGTGACTTTAGGTGACCCCACATTTATGAGTCATGTAGATTCCGATCTGGTGAACGTGAGGTCTATACATGAGGTCCAACTCAACCAATCCAGGAGCGGGCAGGTACGATTTAGGAACTGTTATGCTCAGAGGCTAAAATGTGGTCTAGCACAGTCATGCATGAACCCCTTTCGTTGTCTAAAACTCAATAGAAGATTCTTTAGTAAACCACGCAACTAGTTTTTAAGGAGCTGTTGATACGTTTCACCATTTGGCTGTTGCAGCAACACATACGGCCTTCACAATTCGTCACCATTGATTCCTGCCTAAACATTCATGCTAAACCATTGTCCATGTCTATCTTGGACAATGCCATGTGGACTGTCCCCTACCGACAAGTGTTTGTTGTTAAAAAAAATGATGCCATCCCTGGAAAAGCTCATCCGCGAACAAAACTGACATAATGAACAAAGAGTCTTTGACACATTGCTGCATGAACCATTTACAAAGCTCGTGCTGGATAGTCGGTCGGTGAAAGTGCCTGAAAACACTGCAATTTGTATGGGTGCAGGATTCGTTTCAGTGCAGCGGGCGTTCTGGTTGCCGTTTCCCTTCCCCAGTACGCAGTAACAGGCTCAAACGTCGATGGCTACATTGTGGCCTAAATGAATTTTCAGAGAAAAGAAAACAAAACAATTGTTCAACAAGAAACAAGGAGGTCAACGAGAAGCGAAAAAAGTGATGATCAAAAGAAATCTATTATCCAAGACCGACTTGGCTGGTTGCAATGTGGCCTAGGCTAAATCAAGTGAAATGTGGCTAAAATAAGAAGTTGAAAGAGTCTCAAAAAATTGTTGATCAAAAGAAATCTTCTATCCAAAACAGACTTGGTTGGGTGGAGTTTGCCTCAAATCTAGCGAAATGTGGCGTACAGTGAAAGAAGTTTAAAGAGATGCGAACAAAAGTGAAGCTAACCCAGATACTTCCAATACTGTACGTCCAAGAGAGCCGATGCTGCGATGGTTAGTACGCTAGCTTGTATCAATGATTCCCAGCAAGGCCGGTACTATTATGGCTGAGCAGCCATGAAATACTGTTTTCGTGGTCATTTCTCGGCCACATCATATACTTTGCAGAAAAACCCACACGGAAAAGATTACTGAAGAGTTTTGTGACTTGGAAAGAAAGGCTTTCTTGACCATGTGTTTTTTTCATGTCTACGAGGATCCGTCCGTAATTAAGGTGTGCTCAGATCGTGTTAGTTACCTGTAGTAATTGGCATGCAATGTTTGTTTCGATAAAGAACAAAGAAGTTAAGCCACCATACGAGCCAATCCACAAAGTTGGGAGACCTTAAATCAACATTAAATTATGTAGTACTGAAACTGCAAAAATGTTGTACGAAATTGCATTGGTTTGGAAAATTTGATGGAAACTTACAGAAAATTTTCAACGTTTTACCCGAAACATTTTGGCTGTAAGTGAATATGGGTTCATTTTCGGACACCTGTATATAGGAGTTTTTTGTTTAATTTTTTATCATAGATGACACCCTCAAAGTTTGTACAGAACTTTTAGTTACATACAAATTGCAACCATTTCAACAATCAACGCAATTAGAATGAGTGTCACCATCACAACTAACGGTCGCCATTGATCGCAGTCTGCGTAGCAATTTTCAAGATTTCATATTTCTCGTAAGCTGACTTTCGTTAGGTCACTGACCGACCGACTAATGGTTCACAAGTAGCTGTGAACTCTGCAACATGATTGTCATAGATATGAACTAAAAATGTAGGTCCATTAACAGGTGACGTAGATTCCTCAATGAATGATAGAAACGCAGTTGATAGAAGGTATGGTCTAAGACTAGGTTCGCCAAAGAAGGGTTCGACCAGAACTCACAAAACCCCTCCGTGATTGGTGTATCTTTGGTTGGTCACTAACCCGTCGTGTCAGTGTGAAAGAGGGAGACTGCCAGTATAACTTTCTTTGTCTATCATTTATCGTGGTAGTATGAATTAAGATTTTTGGTCACATGGCTGAACAGGTTCAGTTTTTAACCTTACTGGTTCAATAAGGGCAGGGGCAAACCCAGGCAATTCGAACGAGAATACCCCAACCACGGTTAGGGCCAAGATATTGCCGAAAATAATCCATAGCAAATTGGCTAATGAAGGATCCCGTTATTATCTCACTTGCTCTTGTGTTTTTCGGCCTGTCAGTGCGACTGGGCGGTAGAGCTTTGACCTTTCGTTTCAAAAGTCAAAGATTTATTTCTCTGGCACAGACAATCTGATATGCAAGTAAAAAAGTCAACTGTTACAGGTCCGAATCTATATTTATTTTTCATTTCTGTGCCATTTAGCTCTCTGCTCTGTAATCACAATTATGTGAAATCATAGGATTCATTGTTGTTTTTTTTTTATTGTTTTTTGTTGTTATTCAACCGACAGGATATGATGCTTGTCCCAGTGAATTTACAAAAATCTACGGCGGCTGCTACTACTTTAGCACATACACCACCAATGTTTGGTCCTCTGCACAACATAACTGCCTGAATCTGGACCCTCGTGCTTCATTGCTGACACTCGAAACCATGGATGAATGGATTATCATCAGTAATTACATTACGGACCACGACAGTTGTA
This sequence comes from Lithobius niger, assembly GCA_023313725.1. Lineage (NCBI taxonomy): Eukaryota > Metazoa > Arthropoda > Chilopoda > Lithobiomorpha > Lithobiidae > Lithobius > Lithobius niger. The sequence goes on from JAHWFP010269530.1 coordinate 39,882, forward strand.
AGTATCATGGCATACCGATACTATTTCTGATCTAGAAACTTGTTGCTAATTTGCGTCTGACTATCCAGAGGTTTTTGAGCTCTTTTAGACCTTAGCACCGTTCTATTCAAAGTGATTATGGGTTTCCATCTTTGTCTTAGAATCATGTATTCTTAAAACTTTGGCTTGAAATAATATTTTCTTGCACCTTTGTCTTGTACCCTTCTACTCCTGGAATCTTGTCTTTAAACATTACACCTGCACCTTGGTCGTAGACTCTTGTATTCTTAACACCTCTTCTTGGATTATTGTACTCTTGTATGTCGTGTAATCATGTAGTCTTCAACCTTGTATTTAAATACTTTACAGTCATAATTTTATCTTGAAAAATTATATTTTTGCACTTTTGTCTTCAGATTTTGTACGCTGGAAACTGTCTTGAATCTGGTACTCTTGAAATCTCTCTTGGGAAATTGGTCTTGTGTCTTTTGTCATGGAAATTTTTTAAATTAAATCTTGAACATTTTTGCACCTTTGATTTAGAATATTGTATTCTTGCACCTTTGTCTTAAAATCTAAAACCTTGTTTTGAAATATTTTGAAACTTTTTCTTCGAATATATTATTCTTGAAACGTTGTCTAGAATATTGTAAAATTGTGTCATACAAAAACCCCCTAAAGGTAAAGGAACCCAACAGGTTTTCGCCATAGAAAGTGGTAATATCACAGCCAAAATGGCTGCCACCAAGTTTGTAGTCCGAACCCTAATCTCTGAAGCTTAACTGACAATCACCGAGGAATCAGTTAAGATTAGGCGATCATCAGTGAAAACTTGGTGGCAGCCATTTTGGCTCTGATATCACTACTTTTATGGCGAAAACTTGATGGGCCCCTTTATCCTTGTGGGGTTGTTGTATGATATCATCCCTTTTGGTGTTATGGTTTGCTTTAGTGTAAGTATTGATATTGAGCTCCTTTTGAAAATATAATTGTAATTCGTTTCTTGAATAGCCTAAAGAAAATCGTCTCTATTGATGGTCGCTGATTAATTACATTTCCAATAAAGTGCCAGTTTTATTACATTTGATGGTAAAACAGAAACATGTGCACACGATAAATTAGTTTAGTTTAGTTTAGGGCTTTTTAGATTATTTTTTTCTCTTTTTTTATGCAAGGGGTGGTAACCCTCACGGATTTTCTTCCCAATAAACAGATTAGTATACGATGAGATAGTTTATTTATTTTATATAAGTCATAATTTCAATATGACATTTCGATTTAATTGTGAAACAGAAACAATAAGTTAACTGAGGCTGCATTGTTACTCGTCTATGGACGACAATTATTTTGATAACAGATGGCGTATTCCCAACGTTCACGAATATAACATTACAAATGATTACAGTGTTTGGAGATAAAACCTAACCAAATGTCAAACCTTAAAAGACACCTCATGGAGTCAAACGTAACCTGAACGTCAAACATATCGGTCGCATAAATTATTTTATCTGTTTGGAATTAGCTAGTAATAAGTAGTAGTAGTAGTAGTGGTGGTAGTAGTCGTAAGCAATTAGCATGAAATCAGCGATGTTGAGATACCTTTTCCGTAGTGAAATCCTTTACGCACAGCTGTGAAACAATACTTCCTGTTGTCTACTCGGTAAACCCCGTCGATCTATACACAGCGAACTGGCACGGAGAACAACATACCAACAACAGAAATAGAAAAAGGGTAAAAACACCGAAATGCCAACTGATAAATGTAATCGCCCATTTTCACTTCACTCTTTCTGCCAGATCGATTTGCTTTGGGTTGGATTCGTTTTACACGGAAAGATTCATTTATACTACAGATACTAAGTTCGCCGCCCCATCTTTACTGGGGACTACTGGGGAGGTACCAATATAACCCCAAAGCCCCCCAAACGTCAAACCAAAGAGAAACCAGACCGCTAAATTAGGCCAATTTTTATTTAACAATCGCCCACTTTTTGATGACTTTCTGCTGTAATATGGACATACGATACGTCTTTACAACGTCTGAAGTTTCCCATTGCCTACCACTAAGTTTGCTTTATCCCAAAACTTACTACTTTTCAGGCTACTTTGGCCGCCATTGCGCTCGTATCTTTAACGTGTAGAACCGCAGCCCGATCTTCATGCTAAAATATTTGAAAATCCTAATTGCCCGTAATCACAAGTTTCTTAGCCAATTGTTGCTTCTATTCTAAGTTTTCGATTTTTTGTTGTACGAAACAGCCAAAAAGGCCGAAACACTCGCTGCTCATGGCATTTATTTACTATAACTGCTGTAGTACATTGCCAACTCTAGGCCAATGAGCGCATATAAAGGTTTGACTGCGGTTTTACATGTGAACGATAAAATGCGATGGTGGCAGATTTCATTCACCCTGAAAGTGCTATTTCTGTGTCGACTTTTATTGTGTCGTAAGCATCCTGAAAAGAGTAAGTTTTGGAATAACGCAAATTTAGCGGTAGGCAAGGGGAGACTTCATTGATTGTAAAGACGTTGCGTATGTCCATAATAGAGCAGAAACTCTTCAATAGTGGTCAGTTGTAAATCGAAATTGACTACAGTTTTCGGTCTGGTTTCTCTTCGGTTTGACGTTTTTTTGGGGGGGGGGGAGGAGGACGTCTTTGGGGTTATATTGCCCCTTCCCTTGTAGCCTCCAGTAAAGGTGGGGTGGCGATCTTGGTATCTGTAGTAAAAATGAAGCTTTCCGGGTAAAACGATTCCAACTCAAAGCAAATCGATCTTGCAGAAAGAGTTAAAAGTTGATGTGACGATGAATGTTTACATTTTTTAGTTGACATTTCGGTGTTTTTGCTCTTTTTCTGTTTCTGTTGTTGGTATGTTGTTCTCCATGCTGGCTGCCTATGGTTCTATACAATTTCCAAAGCTTTCTGTCGCATTTATATTTAGTGTTCAATACCAGAATACGCCGGTTTAATGTCTCGGGTAAGAGAAGCAGCACTGATAATGTGTATATTTGAAGAACAACAATCAGACACCGACCATGGAAATCCAACAATCTGAACATGATGGACGGAGTGCTAGAGCTCTTCTAGATCGTTGGCTTGGATTGAAACTTTGCCTTGGAATATTGTACTCTTAAACCTTTGTCGTAGAAAACTAAACTATTGAAACGTAGTCATGGAGTGCTAACGACTGTACCTTTTTTTTTT